>BMAU01016131.1:222500-261348 GCA_019973935.1 Trichonephila clavipes
AAACTTTTGAACTAGTGAAAGGGAAACAAAAAACTTTTAAGAAAGGAGAACGCGAGAGGTGCGCGAGCAGGCGTTACCTTCTGCATATCATCGTCAAACTTATCTGTTAAAAACTACCTTTTTAATTCATTTTTGTTTAATGTTAAATAAAATAGAAGAAAGACAAAAGTCTTGGACCCCTTGTTGTCTCCCACATATATATATATATATATATATATTTATATATATATATATATATATATATATATATATATATATATATATATATATATATATATTTAAATATCCAAGTATTTTTTTAACACCAAAATTTCATAAAAGCCCTATAAAATTCCGTAGTATCACTAATGGATACAATACATATATCACGAGGTCTGGGAAGATCTTACAATCTCTTCTTCAAAATCTAATTGATAATTTACAAAACACGGCAATAATTAAAAATACCTTAGAGATTGCTAGAGTTACTAAGGATATGTTAATTTTTTCCATGCATGGCTTTGATTTCGAGGACCTTTTTAATTCTATAGATATTGACGATATGATTAAGGTTCTACAGTTAATTTATGATAAATATGTGTGTGTGTGTGAATTATATACTTCAATGAAAAAAGATAAATTTGATATTCTTGTTAACCTCGTATTAAAAGAAAATTTGATTGCATTTTTTTGATTAGAATCTTTATAAACAGATCAAAGGATTACCTCAGGGTGGTCCAGCTAGTAATTGTTTAGCGAACCTATATTTACATTTTTTGAAATAGATCATGTTGTAAATGATTCTTACTTAATTTATCGTTATATAGATGATATAATAATTTTTGGTAAAAATAGTGAATACAAACCAAATATTACGTTCTACCCTGATTATCTCAAGCTCCTTAAAACTAACTTCAACTCTAATATGGTGGAATTCTTGGATTTAGACTTGCATCTTATTAACAATAATGTAGTCAGTAACATTTTTGACAAAAGAGATTCGTTTAAGTTCCATATAATTAAAATTCCCGTATGGAATAGTAATTTGCATATATCAATTTACAGAAATATCATTTTGAATTTTTTATTTAGAAATGATAACTTAACTACCCACAAAATAGACAAAAATACAATAATATAAAACAATTTTTTTTAATGTTGTTTAGATCATGAATACCCTTTTAATTTCTTAAAAACTTATATTCATCACAATTACATTAACCGTCTTGCTACTTCGAATTCCAAAACCACCACACAATAATAGGATTTCAAAGTCAGCATGTTAGTGGTCTTGCTGTGAAGATTATATCATAACACTCATATCACAGTTTACATTTTTTCTACACACATCTTGAACATCTTACACATTGTTGACAACCAACCAAATTAGAGCCTAGCAAATTTACATTTTTGACAATCAACCAATTCAAATTCTACCGTATTTGATTGTCGTCTTTTTTTCATACTTGTCTTTGCTGGCTGGTTTAAAAGTCAGCTCAAAAGATGTGTTTATGTATTTTCGAATTTTTTAACTTGGTGAATAATCGATTTTCATTAATGTCAAGACGCCTGATTCTCCTTGTAAAAGCTCTGTGAGTAAAGAAATTTTGTTAAATTATTTCTTGAAAGATACTTTTCTTATGTAATTGTTTTAGCATTTTTCTACTTTTCTTACGTAATTATTTTGTGATTTTTCTGCATTAAGAGTTTGGGAGAGTTTGTTACATAATAGTAATGAGTGGTTTTTTCATACTCTCTGAGTTATCCAAACTCTGAAGTTTTGTTTATTTTATTTTATTTGGTTTTCCTACCGAGTTGCAAAGGGGGAAGGTTTGCGCCTTCAAACTAGTAGTTTAACCCCACTTATTCGGTCCTAAGTCCGAAATTGCTTTCTGACTCGCTAGGTTCTTCTTTTTTGTAGTTTCTTTTTTTATTTCTCTATAATTTTGTTCTTCATGTTCAGGTTTTATATTTTTATTATGCTATTTCTTGTTATGTTCTTTATTATTTTTTATTTTTGATATATAATACATATTTCTTTATATATATATATATATATATATATATATATATATATATATATATATATATAAAACTACTAACAATAAAAGAATTTTACTTGTCTATAATACACTTCCACCTATTCACGAAAGAATAAGTTAAATATACCACGAATACCCTTTGTTTATTTTATAAAAAGGGCAAAGGAGATTAAGTTCAGGATTTTGATTTTTTTCGCAGAGTGTAATTGTTAGTTTTAAAAAATATTGGCAGCAAACTTCAAGAATTTGGCGACAAAGAAAAGTGCCGCGATACAGTGGTTAAAAATCCCTACTCTAAAACATAAAAAGAGATCCACCTAGAAAAATTTAGCAGAATTTTACCTGGGATCACTGAATGGAGTAGAATTAATTTCAGAAATAAACCCTCGTCAAATTGAGCTTCAGTGACCAGAAAAGACGTTCGGAGATGTCCAGAATAGTGTTGGGATATTTATCCAACCGTTGTCCTCCACACAGCACTACAATCCGAAGTTCCAGCTTGATTTGATTTTAATTTGCGTTTCACTGTGAAGCAACACGAAGGCTATTTGCGATGGATCTCGTAATTTTGCATCATAGTCAAGTGATGAGGATGACTGAGTGTGAGTGAATATTAACGTCGCACTGTTCAGCTGCACGAGGGCTTCTAGCAACGGTCCTCGTAATTTTGAACCCTGGTCAAGTAACGAGCATGACACCGGAGAGGGCGCCACCATCTCCTAACTACCACACCAACGGGAGTCGCCCAGCCAGTATGGTGGCTATGACCCTAGGATTGTAACCAAGTGGGTTCGGGTTCGAATACCGAGTAAGACATGGTTGTATATTCTTCGGGAAAGAAGTCGGCCTTTCGCCTGTAATGGATTTCCGTCTCTGAAGGAAAGCAGCGCACCCCTTCTTGTTATAAGCTGGGATCGTCATCTGTAATAAATGTGTTTATTCTTCTGTTGTATTGTATGCTTTCTGTTGTTCTTCGCTTGTATTTCATATGTTTCCAGGATAAAAAACACTCACCACCAACAACAACCAACGGAAGGACGTTTGAGCTCTCCATAGATTCAATGTGCATAGCACCCCCTATACAGCGAGTCTTTAGTGGTACTGGGCTCGAACTCATGACTCGCCTGCCAAGATCCGATGCCTTGACCACTAGACTACCGTGGCCACCTACCTGAACTCCAACGCTCCCTCTCCGAGCTTTCACACCACACCAACGAAAGAGCTTTTAGTCTCGTACTCCTTCTCTACACCAGTGATCCTCAACCCCCGGGCCGCAGAACAGTCCGTGGATCAAATGATATCGGGCCACCTAATGAACATTAAATTATTTCCATTTTATTTAATTATTGTTATACTTAAGTAATGGATCCGCGACCCATTTATCAACAAATCAGGTAGTTCCAGCATATATATGTATATGGAAGAAGTTCAAATGCTGGAGACTGCAAATGACGGTGGCCTTAACGTTCGACACAAGAACTCTCTCTCTGTGTGTTCTGCATTAAAGTCATTATGGAATACCCAGAGATTATCACCACAGCATTTAAATATTTATTGCCCTCTCCGATATCCTATCTGGGTGATGTGGGGTTTTCTACAGCGACAGCATCCAAAACAAAACGGATTAAAATGGATATAAGCAACACGCTTCTCGTGTCATTGTCTCCTATTACTCCCAGATAGAACCGTATGGTTACGAAGAAACAAGCTCATTCTCATTGATTTAGTGTTATTGTGAGTTTAAATGTTAAATCTCAATTTATATTGCCGCCGATCCGGTATAGTGGTTAGTGACGCTGACTGCGGTGCTGTAGGGTCTGGGTTCCAATCCCAGGTAAGACATGGATGTTCGTGTTGTAATCCTTCTCTTCTTTGTGATATGTGCTTCACCCTTACTTCTATTTAAACCCCCGTGTGATACTTTGTAGTGCTCGAGATTATAAATGTTCTCAATGAAAAAGATTAATTTATATTTATTTTTTTGGCGTAACATTATTTTATTTTTAAAGCATGTTAAAAACAATTAAATGAAAATTATTAAATCAAAACAATCTAAACTGTATATAATCAACGTCCCTCCCCCGTTGGACTGCGGTAAAATTATCAAATGTTGAGCGAATGAAAATTAACGTTGCAAAATTCAACTACTCGAATGCTTTTGGCGAAGAACCTCGTCATTTTGAACCATGGTAGAGTGACGAGGGCTACACCTGAATTGGTACTCCGTCTCATAATTTTCATACTACACCAACTGGAAGACGTTTGAGCCTCGACATATTTCACGTGCATCGGCCCCTTGTGCATGGCAGGTCTTCAGCGGAACGAGGCTTGAATTCATGACACGCCGGCCACGAGTCTGGTACTTTGACCACTAGGCTACCGCGGCCACCAAACGTTGAACGTTGACCGGTCTGTGGAGATAAAAAGGTTGGGAATCATTGCTCTACACGGTTAGTCTTCAATGGCACTACCGGACTTCATGACTCGCCGGCCACGAGTCCGTGGCCATGACCAATAAGCTACCTCGATACCTACAAATACATTTGAATAAAATTTTTAAAAAATTTAGATCACTTTAATTATAAAACATTTAATTCGTTCAAATATAAAAAAAAGCCGTGAGGTAATAAGTTAACAGCGATGTTAATATGCAAACATCCTTTCAGCATAATAGTTCTTTTTTCCTTGTTGGTATTTTTACAGCAACTTCATTTGACTTAAAATAAATCCATGATCAATGTAAGGTCATATATAATTCTAAGGTTATCGTTGCCAATGATTCTCTAGCCATCGTTAGAAATACAAAAGAATGCTCAATTAATTTTAAATTACTATTATTGCTATTACAATACTTTTAATTAAGTATACATCAAAAGGAACACATGATCCATGAATTGACAAAAGGAGGAAAGGGGCGTTAGAATAGTCAAATAATACTTACGAGAAAGAACAAGATGTAATGGACATATGCACAACAGAACAATAATCTTACAAAGTTTTCCTCGACGATTTTCTAAGGAGGCGACTTCAATTAGGTGCACAAACAAGCATTAAAACATTCCATTTTCGATAAAGATTACATAGATCACAAAAATAAACCTTCATTTAAGCATGTTAATTAGGTAGATATGTTATAATGTTGTTCGTCTGTGTTATTTTACGATACCTATATTTAGTTTCTGAAATGGGTATTAAATTTTATAAAAGTATAGTCATTTTCTATTAATATTTCTTTATTCTAGTTTAATGATTCAATATTTGAATACATTATATTTAGTGTTCTAATTTTAAGAGGTTAATGCTATTAGAGTGAAGGTCAAAAAAGAATTCGTTTGAGTAATAAACTGAAGACGTCATTCATCTGGAAGTGGATGGAATTTTCCTTCAAGAATTTTCAAACAGATTTTACTGGGACTTGCAAATAAGCTTAACCCACTGCTTCTTAAACTTTCAATGTTTGCGATCCATTTTTCAATCATAATTTTTATCCCACCTCTCTCCGTACGATAATAACATACTATGACGCTATGACACACAATACGACTTTACAATTATAAACTATACAAATTATCAAGATAAGTATAAATTTTGTATATAATTTTGTATGTGACAAGAACATGGAAATCGCTTGTAATTATTAAACTAAGTATACTAACTAACGTTCTTAACTAAGTGTTGATAAATTAATTATTAAATACGAGTACATTGTGCAGTACCAGCGACCGACACAAGCATTTTTCTAGAGGGGGGAGGAGTAGAGTCGAAAGTCCACCATTCTCGTATCACACCCAATGTGCCGCTAAATATACACTGCTGGACAATTGCTAAGGACGGATAACACTATCATCCATAGCAACCACAAAATGAAAGGAAGCAAAATGTGGAAAATTAGAATAAGTGCGGGATATTAGTAAGAAAAAGTATGAGTATGCAAATTTTTTTTTCCACGTCTGTTCATCACGTGATAGCATTCATAAGAGTTTTAAAGGTTTTGACGCGCGTGGACAGTTGTTGTTTCGAGTCAAAGTTTTACAGGAAAGATTTAATAGACGAACTTAAAATTTTTGGCATGTCTTCCCGACATCACATAGATGATTTTGTGCGTGGCCGAATTATTGAAAGATCGAAGAAGGGCGAAAAATAACAGATGTTGCCAGGGAGTTCGACATCGCTCACAGCGTTGTTTCACGGTTGTGGAAGTCATTTAAAACTACTGAAATGTGTAGTAGACGGCACGGGGGAGGTCGTGTTAGAAGTACGACGCCTGCAGAAGACAGATATATCGTCCTATCAGCAAAAAGGAAAAGGCGCACCACAGCTCAGCAGGTGGCAAATCAGTTTCTTGCTGCCTCAGGAAAGCAAATCTCCCGAAAAACTGTTGCCAGACGTTTGAGGGGAGGAGGACTATACGCACGCAGACCTGTTATGTGTGTCCCATTGACCAGACAGCACCGTACTGCCCGTTTGCAATGGTGTCGTGAGCATCACAATTAGACTGAACAGGACTGGGCATGCGTACTATTCTCAGATGAGAGTAGGTTCAGTCTGTCATCGGATTGTAGACGCCAACTGATCTGGCACGCGAGTGGTACTGCTTATCGTCCAGAAAATATCCAGGAAAAGGACCGATATCCGACATGCAGTACCATGGTGTAGGCCGGCATCATGATCAATGGCCGCACGCGCCTACATGTGGTTGCGAATGGGACTATGACGGGCCAACGATACATTGATGAAGTTCTACTTCCTCATATTCGTCTTTTTTTCGTGGTGCTGTCGGTGATAAATTTGTTTTTATGGACGACAACGCAACATGTCATCGAACACTCGCTGTTCAGGATTGTCTAGACAGCGAGGGTATTCAACGTCTCGTATGGCCAGCGCGTTCTCCAGATCTAAACCCCATTGAAAATGGGATGCTTTGGGGAGGCAAGTTGCTGGTCGAAACTATCCCCCGACAAACAAGAACACCCTCATCCGTGCACTCACAGAGGAATGGGATAAATTGCCTCAACAGCTGCTGGATAATGTTGTGCAAAGTATGGTACGACGTGTGGAATGTTACATCACACTCCACGGTGAACATATCCCGTACTGATACCTTCTTTAAGGTTCCTGCTGACTTTTAGATGCATTGTTCCATTTCTCCGTACGCAGATCAAATGAACATTTATTTTCTTTCAGATGTTTCACAGCTTTTGTACTTTCCAGAACAATAAATATTCTTTATTCTAATGTCTGAACAGTGTGGCAACTATATTTCATCCTACTAGGCCTCATGTCTCGCTTAATGTTATGCTACATAGCAATTTGTGATCCGTCCTTAGCAATTGTCCAGCACTGTATTAGTTTGATTTTTTCGATTGTCGGAAAAAAGCAGTAAAAAATAAATTACTGATTAAATATTAGCATTAACTAATAAAATTATTAATAACCAATACCTAATTAAATTTTACGTACTATAGGATCATAAGATAGGATTATAATCAATTGAAACAAAATCAGTAAATGGGGGTCCTGACCCCCTTGTGTGCTCCACTGTGCAGTACTGATATATTTATAAGTAGAGTAAATGTGTTTTGTTCTGCTTCTTTTCAGTAAATTAATAATTTTTTAAACCATCTTTTATTTTCGACTTCACGATAAGCTCGCGCCTTCCACGTAGGGTTCTCATGCCCCCCCAGGAGGCGCGCACCACGGTTTGAGAAACGATGCCTTAATCATCAACAAGGAATGGCTCTAATGAAAGATTTCTATGGCTATTATGTATGATCTTTATTTCTGAGTAATCGCATGTAGAACGACGGTAGCGGAAAAAATGTATTATTATTCATTTTTAAGATTCCTGAGTTATATAGTTATAAAATTGTATAACTATTTCTCTTTTCTGTGAGCCTTAACAGGGAATATAAGAATATCGTTATTTGTGTGAATGACATTCATCTGTCGTTCGGAAGTTTGTTCGATTGTTAATGTAAGGAGATGTTTGAATAAAATTTTAGTGATCCTCAAAAGATTATATTTGTCTCTTAAACTAAAATTATTACCAATTTCTTTAGTTAGTACGAGTCTTAATTAAAACTACGTCTACTCTTTTAGAAGTGCTGAAAGAAAGTAATTTGAGGTCTGTACAACGATTATTTTGAGAGCCTAAAACAATTGGTTTCAGTTTTAATTTGGTAGCTTTAACAACTGCTGTGTAAGATTATTACATAGGGTGGGGCAAATAAAAGTGGTCTGGAGTACAGAGCTCCAGGTTACAAATAAACACGGTAAAGGAAAGGAGATAATTCATTAATCTGCTTATAGCAGATGTTGAAAATGATCACTATTCATCTCTTAGCACAGTGCTTCTCAAACTTTCAATATTTGTGACGCAATATTCATTCGTAATTTTCATCGCAACCCTCTCCATACAATACCAATACATTCAATTCAATAATACTATACTTTGACGCCAAAGGTACAATACCACTTTAATCTCTTAAGCGTCACTGACGTATATAAACATCTCTCTCGGCCAAAGAGTTAATTCCCCTGAACGTATATATACGTCTTTCTGAAGTACGATCTTTTCTGTGCACTGCTATTCATAAAAGTATTTTGAAGGCTTTGGAATGCAAATAAAAAGACCTTGACAGTGTTTGTGAAGGATTTACTTATTTCAGAGGATTTGCTTATTTATTCCTTTTCTTCCTCCTTCCCCCTCAATACATGACATACGCACCTCTACATGGAAAACGGTGCAATTGGGAAACGAATTACGTATCCTTCAATTGCAGTTGAGAGATTAATTATAAACCGTACAAATTATCAAGATGAGTGTTAATTTTTGTATATATTTTTATATAAAGGGTGTTTTTTGAGAGGTATAGAACATTAAATTGCAATAAAACAACGATGTATTATTCGATTGACATGAATTTTTTTTATTCGAAAGATAATCTTGTGGCATTACATTTTAAATAGGATTTCTGGCATAGGACTGTCACGGCTGGCTCGGATGTAGTCCAATCTGGACGTCCGATTTTCGATTACTTTTTCCAACATTTGTGGCCGTATATCGGCAATAACACGGCGAATGTTGTCTTCCAAATGGTCAAGCGTTTGTGGCTTATCCGCATAGACCAATGACTTTACATAACCCCACAAAAATAGTCTAGCGGTGTTAAATCACAAGATCTTGGAGGCTAATTCACAGGTCCAAAATGTGAAATTAGGCGGTCACCAAACGTGTCTTTCAATAAATCGATTGTGGCTCGAGCTGTGTGACATGTTGCGCCGTCTTGTTGGAACCACAGCTCCTGGACATCATGATTGTTCAATTCAGGAATGAAAAAGTTAGTAATCATGGCTCTATACCGATCACCATTGACTGTAACGTTGTGGCCTTCATCGTTTTTGAAGAAGGATTCCACCAGCCCATAAAGCGCACCAAACAGTCAGTTTTTCTGGATGTAACGGTGTTTCGACATACACTTGTGGATTAGCTTCACTCCAAATGCGGTAATTTTGTTTGTTGACGTAGCCATTCAACCAGAAGAGCGCTTCATCGCTAAACAAAATTCGCTTATGAAAATCGGGAACAACGGCAATCTCGTTTTGGGCCCATTCGACGAATCTACGCCTTGCTTGATGATCGTTTGGATGAATTGCCAAACCAAACTGAGAATAAATCACTTGACAGCTGTTAAATCGGTCGCCATCTTGGAAAGTAATGCCAACTTAAACTTCTATACCTGGAAAAAACACTCTTTATGACCAACCCATGGGTCAGTGGTAATTATTAAACTTGTTCTTAACTTAGTATTGCTAAATTAATTGTGAAATACATTTGCAATACTGGTACATTTATAAGTGTTTTTTAGCAGTGAAAATGTGCATTTATTTCTTATTATGTCAGAATGTATTTTATTTGTTCACTTTCAGTAAATGAGTAATTGTTTAAATAATTTAACGTTTAAATAATTTAACCCCCACAGTTTGAGATATGCTGTTTTAGCACCTTTGAGCTTTGGTCAACAAGTTACGGGAGGCAGATAGAAACTGGACCGCTGGAATCATTGTAATCCCATCAGAAATAATCACTGCAGCTCTTGAAGACTATGAGGGTTGTTGAGATACATCTTAGACAAGGGTTCTCCACAGAAAGTAATCGCACACAAATAGATGAGGTGCCCTAGGAAGCATTCAAGGGCCGAGATCAGAATGACCTCTGCTAACAGCTCTTGTCAAGAGTAAAGATTGTGTAAATGTGATCCATGGTTCGGTGGGATGCATAGGCAGTTTCACCATCCTGTTGGAAGTAGCGTCTTTTTCCTTCTCAGTTAATTCTGTCACAAATGGATTGCCACTGATCCAACTCACACTGACACTGCCCTCACTAAGATATGCACCGGTTTCGATCAATGTGTTAGGTAACATTCACGTTCAATCGTATTCACTTGACCGGGCCACTTTTATTTGCCCCACTATGAACAAGATCACAACAATAGTTCAAAATGTGATGAAAAAGAGAAGGCAATATTTTATTGCAGAACAATTAAGAATCTATTAACCATGACTTTCTGACTCGGAGACATCGTTGAATCTAGTGAGGTACTCATTCCTGTGTTATGAGGGGGGGACGCTTATATTATTAAAAAAACGTAAACGAAAACGCCAAAGGGTAGTCTCTAGGGTTGAAATTAAATATTTGTTTGTTTCCCTCTTCCCTTTTGTTTTCACTGGTCGGATCTGAATGAATAATAGATAAGACGGGGGGATAAATTATGTTTATTGAGCCTGAAAAACCTATTGTCAAAAGTGGGCTCCTTACCCGAAATTTAAAGAAATAAATATAATATTACTTATTTTACAATCTCTCGCAGAAGCTTTTAATTGCTGCACTCGAATCCACTTTTCGGATCTCTGCAGGTGGGTTCAGCGAAGAATTCTGGACTGAGTTATTCTCCACGCAGCCCTCTCGTCATCCTATAACTACACTTTTCGCAACTTCTTAAATACCGCATATCAGTCTTTTATATGATATCCAACTTGTTCCCTTGTTAACTTCCTTACTTGTATTTACTTTACTTCACTTCTACTTATGTAGTTATATACAGTGGGTGATCGGTTAACGAACATAATCCATTCCAAGACTATGTTCGCTATCCGAATTGTTCGTTAACCGATCATCGATTCACCATAGACTTCTATGTGAAATCGATTAATTCATTCTGGAGACACTAAAAATTAAATTTTAAAAAATGTATAATTTCTTAGTAAGTTTTTTAAAAAATAATACATACATATAGTCTTGCATATTAATCAGTCCTTTTCCTTTTTTGCTTATGGGGCGTTGAAGAACATGTCCAATGTCGATTGCTTTTCTCTCTTTTTCAGGATTTTCCAGAAGTAATTAATAGCATTGCCGTTGTAAAGATCCCCAATCCTACTGACATCAGCTTGGTATGGGTGTCATTCTAAAACCATTGCTCTGAAAGCCTCCCACTTTTTAAAAGATCTTTAATGGGAGATGTCGGCATTGGTCCTCTTTCGTCTTCCTCTTGTTCAGAAAGAGACACATTTCGTCGAGTTTCTTGGTGTTCTTCATTCAAAATGGAAATTTCAAAATTTCTTGGAGTTCTATCGTCAGTTCATCTTCATGTCCCATTATGAGCTCTTCTATGTCATCCTCGTTCACCTCCAATTCCAGATCTCTAGCAGTTGTCAAAATTTCATCCATAATTTAAGGGGGGTCTCCCTGAACAACTCCGAATATGTGTTCGTTGTCCAAACACAAAAAAAATTTTCTTGAAAGTGTTCGTTATATCCGAACACAAAAATCTTTCGTGAAAGTGTTCGTTAACCGATCACCCACTGTACATATATTTACATGCATTACAGTTCCTTCATGAGGCGAAATGATAACAAACAACGTGAGAAAGTAACCTAAGAGGCTAGTTAAGGAAACTGCATTTGAGATGCTACGAACAATGCTACTATCACGAAAATATACAAACCCAAATATTCTGATATACAAACTCAAAAAATGATAGGACATTTCCGAATTGAAAAGAAATCGTTATCTATGTTCAGTAACACTTTATATCTTATAGTGGGCACTTTTATATGGCATCCAAATATGTTACTATATTTTTATCAAATGTAATGCAAAATAAAACACGTTTTAAAGATAGAACACCAAAAAGTTACCAAAAATTTGCCTCATAAAAATTATCGGACTCTTTAAAAAAAACCTACTGTGCTAAATAAATAAATAAAACTAATAATAATAATAATGTTTCGATTATATATTTACAATTTAGCAGTATATGAATAGCTTTTAAGTACTTATGCTTAGAGTTCACCAGTTGTTTTTATTCATTTCTGCATTAATGTTCCTTGATTCTCAATTATTACTGTTTTCAATTCGTTTTTTTTTAAATATGTGTCATCCTAATATAATCAATATTTTCTCCAAATTTGATGAACAGTGTTAAAATCCGGTGATTGGTTGTGGAGTTTTAAGAAATTCTAGACTTTTGAGATAGAGAGAAAGAAAAATAGAGGCGAACACTCAGATCCGCACGTTTAGGACGTTTATCTTGATGAAAAATAAGGTTGTTTTTGACATCCAAAATTTGAGCTGGAAACTGTAAAATTTCTTTTAAACTGTTTAAAGGGAATAATAGTCTTTGTTGCTCCATATCCACAAAATCTGTGATCTAATATCATATTGGTTTATTTATCACTGATTTTGAAAAGGAAAGTATAAGCTTTGTGTTACTTGGACTCACAAAAACTCTTTCTCTTCTGTAAACCAGCTAATCTGAACACTTTTCAAACATTTTCAAGTGAAATCGAAGATGAAACTTGGTAATTTAATTTTGTTGAAATCATCATAGCATTGAAACATGGATTTTTCACAAATTTTCTTGCAATCTATCTCTTATCTCGATGACCGTTTCCATTGTCCGACAGTTTATTTAAAAATGACAAGACCACTTACGGAAGTACATATTTCTGAATAAGAAGATATAATATACCAAAATTTTAGCCCATAGTGTTTAAAATTTACCGGGAAAATAAATTAAGTGCTAATTACAGCTAACTGCAATTTCATGAAAATCTACGCACTGTTCTAAAAATCAAATATGATGCATTTTAAATGAAATTATAAGACTATCTGAGAAAATGAGCCTGTTGTACATCACATCAGAATCATTATAAAACACAGACGTTAGCGTTTTGTGAAAACATTAACCTGAGAAGGAAAGTCAAAGTTTTTAATTGCGTAATCCACGATATATTTGAAAATGCCACAGGAAGCATGTGTGCAAAGTGAGAAAAGTATAAGTAATGTACTAAAAGTGTTGGGGTAAATCTAAAAAAAAGGTAAATAGCTTGGTTAATGAAGCGTTTTAAATTGACATTCACAATATCGAAATTACAGAAAATGATACTAGGAAAAATAATACGACCCGGAAGAAAAAGATTTAGACAACAACGGGACGATCGACAAATCTTTCGACTATCAACTACAACATGCATTTCGACTCTTGTTATTTTGAAATGTTTCCACAAAGAAACCTTCACATGTCACAACTTGGAAGAATCTCAAATTAAACACTAATGCAAAATTTATTGGGGGCACACATATCATAAAGCTAATGAAAACATCATTGAGAAGAAAGGCTGAAATAGCCTAAAAATATCATATCGTGAACCGATGAGTAACGCCAAACTATAATATATTTATCGATAAAAACAGTTTTAATTTTGAAAGTTCTGATGGAGAAACATTGGAATAACTTGAAGAATGAAATCGAAATATTTCAGTCGATAATTAGGAGAAGGATTAGTTATGGATTATACATAGAGAGAGTATATAATCATTTTTTGAATTGTAAGATTTACAGCATACACACAGCAGACTGCATAATATTAAGCCATAACATATGATAAGCTGATCCTGTTTGGATCTTTATTAAGCGGTGTTAACTGGATATTTCAGCTGAGGAAAGTGCTTTGTATCATACACTTAGATCCACCCAGGAATGATTTGGTTTAAAAAGAAAAATGCTAAGGTTTTGCAACGGTCAAGTTGAAATCGAAACTTGTAATTCATGAAAAACCTTTGGTGTATATTATGACGCAAAGTTTATGCTAATATAATTTACAGTTTTTATCTGCCAATGAGAGCTGAAAGTAGCCATTATAAAGATATGACATATTTTAGAAATTGAAGTTAATCATCTAATCGTTTCAGCAAAAAGTAGAGTAGTTGATATAATCACGAAAAGCGAAGAACTAATTTTATTAATTTTCATAATTGTTTGGTTTCATAAGAAAATAATTTGTTAACAGTAAATGATTATATATAATAATGGGGTTTTATAATTTCTTAAATGATTGTACTTTTGTCTTTAAAGAGCATTTAATCACACAATAAAAAATTGAATGGGATAAATTTACTAATACAATAAATAAAGAAAGAGCGAGAGAGAATTGAATGAGGAAATAATAGTTTGGCTATATTTAGAATTGATAGTTCTACTTTGGAATGAAAGCACTTTTTATATTTTTGTTAATAATAGAATTAGATATTAAAAAAATTCCCATTGCGAAATATCAACATTTTTGTAGACATAGCACTATTTAATTGAAATTTGAAATTGCTCAATCACTTTTGGGAATCATTGTGCTTTTTAATGTAAACAATCATTATGGAAAATTCAGTTGATATTTTTTAACAGTATTTCCTGTTAACCTTCAAAATTTAGTACGCTTTTAAGAACAAAATTACACGTGAAAGTATAGCAAAATAGTGCAACTGTAATCAAAGACAATTGTGTGTTGGTTTTAGACTTCTTATTAATTTCCGTTACAAGCCTCAAAATTTGTGCCAGAATTGTCCGCCAAAATCTATGCTTTTTGTGTAGCTTCCCATACTGTTATCTGAAAGAACTTTCCCTAAATAAAAAAGTTGTTTTCATCATAAAATCTGTGGACAAAAATCAAAATATAATTGAAGAACAATGCACATAAAATTTTTATTTTTATTAAAGTATATTTTCGATGTGTAACATCTTTCCTCTCGGTTGCTGGATATTTGTTGGGAGTGATTTCATAAAAAGGAACGGATGTGTGTAACAGGATGTGACGTAAGCACGCGCTACTTGATTTGACCAATGAGAGTGCGTGGCTGTGTCTTTTCGCTACCCTCACATGGGGGTCCAACTCTAGTAGCCATCAAGCACTCGAGCACTTGACTCTAAATCCGTTAGTCACGATATTGGGGGACATAAGTGCGGCAGAATGCTTATTTTAAAATGGACAAACAGTGATTTGGTGATCGTATACATTTCTTCGAATCAAACGGTTAAAAAAAATTAAAGATTTCCTGCATTTTATACTTTTACCATATAACGAAGGTGCGGGGTTCTGCTGTTTAAAAAAATTATCACTCGTTTCCCCTGATTTTGAGTAAGGATTTGAACTTTAACTTCAGTGTGCCAAAAGCTGATTTGCTCATAGCTTTTATGAATGATGAACTCAAGCTCGAAATGAACACAAATTAGAATGTTTCGACAGCTAACAATGGTACTGTTATTGACGCTGTTTTTCAACGGTTTTTAAATACTTTGAAATCACAAGTATATGTGTCATATTTTAGTTATCATAAGTTGATTGTCTCCGCTCTTCCTCAAATTGAACAATAATAATTATTTTTGATAAAATATTGCATTTTTTTACTCCTTTTGTTATATATAATTAAATACAATTTTCATTAAAGATATAATTATTCCATAGAAAATTATTTCCAATCATACGCGATTCATATTTTTTTCAGGCAAAAAGTTAATATTGCGTCTTTACCACGATAACATGACAGATGCTACACATCATACGCGGCTACTGTAAGACTCGTTTCTTTTTTTAAGTTACCTTTATCATTAACAAGAGAGCACACTACTGTGAAAATCAGAACGAAAAGAACCAAACGATAATTAAAACGAAGAAGATGAACAATTCCTAATCAACTGTTTTTTGCGAAAGAAGGTTCCAAATTGATTACAACAGACATTAAAAAACAAAATTTGCGAAATGAAATTTCTTGAAAATAATTGATTCATTTTTAAAAAGAAAATTAGAATACAGTTTGCCTTATTATAAGCAAATTTAATTCCGATCGGTCTTGCCAAGCGCAGTCAGAACATATACAGCATAACAATCAATTTTCGTATTCAGTTCCTCTCCCATTCGTTCATTTTAATTTTCTTTTTTTCCTTTCTCTCTAACTATTTAAAAATAAATCTTTGGAAGTAATAAAATTTTGTTAAAAAATGCATGAGAAAATGTGAAAAATAGATGTATTATCTTTTTAATATAAGTATTACCATTTGATTTAAAAGAATCAGTATGCTTTATCTAATGTAGATGCGGGATGGAAAAACTTTATGGAGAATTCAAACTATTTAAAATTTTTCACCAATTCAAGAATTTTTTTTTTCTTAAATGCAACTTCTGAAATTTTTTTTCTATTATTACTTTTTGAACTCGTCGATGTACAAAAATATATGATACATTCCTCAATTTTATGATACTTTGTTCAATGTTGAGTTAAAGTTTTTAAAAAAAAATTAAAGCACACTATCAGAATTTTTGGAAGAATATATTTTAATGATAATAAATACAATTGAAGCAATTTCTCTGAAATATATATTCTTTGTACGAATAGAACACATCAATAAAAATTATACTTAATGTTTTTTTTCGGAATTTTGTTTGATAAAAATTTCTACACTTTAACCAGTTAACTGTGGCGCTCCAGTTTGAGAGTGCGCAATTGTGTGTGTCACGAAAATCAAGCGATGACGAATATACTCGTCAATCACAGAGTAAGTCTCGCTGTTAAAATATCGGATGAAAAAAGGGATTTATTTTATAAAATTGCCAATTTTGTTACTAATACTTATTATACTATGGGGAGGGGGGTCATGTGTACGGGGCTATACAATAATTTAGCTTGGTCGTGGGTTCCTGAGACCGACGGTCCTTCCGACCTTAAGTTTTTACGGATATCTAAATTTTAGAGACCCTCAAAATTCTCTCGAACTGAAACCTATATATATATATATATATATATATATATATATATATATATATATATATATATATATATATATATATATATATATATATATATAAACACACAGATTTACTTCCTATTTCACTGACAAGGTATTTTCTACTTGTCTCGACACTAAAGAAGTTCTGGAGAGGTGCTGTAGGGTTGATCATATAATCTTCTTACCACACAAAACCATTCTTGCTTTTCCCACCTCAATAGAAAATTTTTTCTTTAGTTAGCACGGCATTGGGCTCTAATGTCAGCACATGGTTCTAACATCAAACAATTGGCATTTACACCTCTCGATATCTAGGTAACTTTAGGCCAACAGCTATCAATGGGCTCAGCTCCTGGTCGGCATCACACATTTATACCATGACTGACCATACTTGAAGGAACCCTATTTCAATCAACTTTCCGACTTTTGCTCTTGCCATTTTTAGGCTAACATTTAAAAAACATTTTAATGACACATAAATAAATTCGTTATGCAAACTTATAGCGAACTTCAGCCAGTGCATTACGGGCATGTATGAATCATCTTAACTTTTTCATACCTTTTATTTATTTGTTTTACTCCAGACTGGCCTGAAAATATTCTAAGCGTCTTGAAATTTGAAAATATATTTTCTTTTTCTTAAAAATGACAATTTAAATAGCCAATGGTCACTACTTTTTCCTGCAACTTCCAATGACGTGTATAATCGTCAATCACAGTGAACTGGTTAAGAAAATTCATCTTAAATACGAAATAAATATGTCTTTTTCATAATTTTTGTGTGATCAAATATAGATTTTAAAGTTAAATTTTTTTGTAAAATAAATTGCCAATTCATTACAATTGTCAAACGTTTTTAAGTAAAAACAGTCTTCTTGAAACAATTAAAAAATTTATTTTTGCTGAAAAAAGATCAAAATAAAAATATTTACGTGAAACTTCAATGTTTTAATAATATTACTGCATACATTAAAGTATATGTTAAGAATAGAACAAAAAGATACTTATGTCGACCAATTTCGTTAAATTAAAGTACGACACGAAATGCCGACATATGCAGCCAGAAATGAAAAATCATCCCCACGCATGTTCGAACACAATAATAACGATGACAGCACTTGACAACCTTTTTTTAATTGGCGATGTGTTTTGATTTGACGAAATTAGTTGACGGTATAATATGAAAGATTAAAAAAAATTACTACATTTATTGCACATTCTTATCACTCAGGAAGGAAAAATATATCTCAAATAAAAACTAAATAAAAAAATATGCATATATTACATGAAAAAAAATTGCTCCCTTAAACAAAGTCTCAATTTTATTATCTGCCCCGACTCGCTCTCTTCACTTCATTCTTTGCGCAATGTAAATTCTACAGAAAAAAGTGTTGTGGAAGTTCAGTCTATTTTGTACAATCTTGAAGACTGTACATCCACTTTTTTTATGTTAAGGGCCATAGTGGAAATCTCGGTAATGAGATACAGCAGATCTGTTGGCCAAAGAGGCAACCTGCCAAGATATGAACCTTTCGATGTCTGTGCCGTTGTTCCACTGGAAGCATTTAGCTTGGGAAAGAACTGTTTCCGCCTGGAACTCCGAATTTTTGGCCTCACCTAAAACTTAGTGGACTAAAAAGTTTTTATCGACCATTTATCAATGGCTAAAATGTAAGAAATTTGTTACTGATTTTAAGTTATCCCAGGACATGGAAGTCTTAAGAGCTGTTTTTCTAGGCTTAATTTAATTGGTAATGATATTTGTTCTTGTGGTCTGGATGCTGAAACCGCAGAACATGTCTTGTTATATTGTAACCTATATTTTTGTGAAAGAGAAAATTTTAAAAAGGAGTTCAAACACACATGTTTAGGTATTTCTTGGCCACCTGTTTTGTTTTTGTTGGTTAATTGTACTGAAATCCTTAATATCTTAAGAAAATTTGTTTACTGTATAGATTTTTAAAGTTTTATACGTACCTCGCTTTCTTTATATTTGTGTATTTTCTCCCTTCCTTTTATTTTATATTTGTCTCTTAAACGTATTTTTAATTTTTTTTTTAATTTTTATAATGATGTTACCATTTACGTCTGTAAGCCTCTTGTTATGAATTGTGACGCATGAGGAGTTCTGCAAATAAATTTATTTAAAAAAAATGTAACTCAATTTATACTTATTTATGTTGAGATATATAAAGTTCAAGGAGTTCTAATATATAAAAGGCATGAAAAAATTCAGAATGCTTTGAAATTTGGAGTCGTTCTTATAAAACAAAATTGCAAAATTTGAGATTTTAGAATTAATAAACTTTAAAATAAATCCAAGCTACCTGATTTGTTTTTTAATCCTTTCTGATGTTCTTTGAATCATATCATAGATATGACTCATCGTTCAAAAAAAATTCATCCCTGACAAAGATACCTCTACTGTTGCCATTTTTGTGAAAGAAAAGATTTGCGACATAGTTCTAAGTCATGTCAACCTATTTATAAATAGCGACGGTGATGACAGATAAGTAAAAATAATGAAACAATCTAAAAATTCAACATTATTATTGCTTAAAAATGACATCATTGGGTTTAGCTATTTTATTTTTTATGTAAAAAAATGTCATTTGCTTATGGAATCAAGAATCCAAAAAAAAAAAAAAAAAAAAAAAAAGCGTAAGAAAAATAAAAACAAGAAAAACACGTGCAAGACAAGTTAGGGTGAAATGCCAAATAAATAAATAAATAAAATAAATATAGATTATTATAAAAAATTAACGTAAAAAAATGTATTTGGAAAAATCGCAAACTGATAGGCTTTGAGTTTAATGCAAAATATGCATAAATTTATTTAAACACAACAAAATATAAAAGCTAAAAATTAATAGATAATAATAAAGTAAAATGTAAGATGATCATGATTTAGAATCTTTTTAAATCCTTAGAATTCCGGATTTTTGACACACACGCAAATAAAAGATTTTATAAATTTAAGTATTCTGCGAGTAATTAAATAATTTTTAATAAATAATTCAAGTGGTATCATTCTGCGAATGTGTGTCCAAAGAGCAAAGAAAGGAAATTCCTTCCAAACTGAAATATTCATTTCACATCTATTAATATTTGCAATATTTAATATAAACAATAATTTCGAATGTTTTTTTACAAGAATTTGTAGTTAAAAAATAACATAGTATATATTTTTGAAAAAAAGCAAGAAAAAAACCCCACACATTTATATATTTATTTATTGCTTTGCAAATAAAATATCTGAATTATAAATAAAGTCATTAGCATTAAAATAGAATTTTACACATCTGAAAGTTCTCAGGAGTTTTTTTTAATGCAGTAAGATAAATTTAATTTGATTCTATCAGCCATTCATAATAGATATAAAAATTTCCCTACTAAGTAGAAAAACTAGCTTAAAAAGAAAATCATTAATTTCAAATTCTTTAAGAATTATTCAAATTCATTTTTAAAAATTCTTATTTTAAGACACCTTTTAACATTCAGAAATTATTCAGTCATAACTTTTTAAGAGATTCTATAAAAAAAAGTCCTAACCATGAGTTTTCCGAGATAAAAAAAATAAAAAGAGGAAAAAAGCTGTTTTTTAAAATAGAAAGCTGGATTGAGAGAGAGAGAATACCTTTTTTTCCGAAGTGCTTAAAAATTATTATTTAAATGGCCTAAATTATCACTGAATGACAAATGTTATGTATAACATTTAAGATGTTTATAGAATAATGCTTCCAAAGTGCATAAGATTCCATTATATGACAAAGAACTGTGAGGAATTTGTCCATTTCTTTTGCCCGCCTGGTGATGTGGGAGAAAGGGAAGAAACACTAGCCATAATCAGAAACAATCTAGCTATTGATCTCACAAAATAGCAACACTGATTCAATTAATTTCAACTAGAAGAGATGTTCTCAATATGAACAAAATGAAGATTAATAGGAAGATACAAGAATTACAAGGAGACTATCAATATCGATCCCCTTATTACAGGATCAAATATACTATCCTACTTAAT
This sequence comes from Trichonephila clavipes, assembly GCA_019973935.1. Classification (NCBI taxonomy): domain Eukaryota; kingdom Metazoa; phylum Arthropoda; class Arachnida; order Araneae; family Nephilidae; genus Trichonephila; species Trichonephila clavipes. The sequence continues at coordinate 243,662 of BMAU01016131.1, forward strand.
TTAGTACTAATTTAACTATTGTGATCAATCGTCACCGTAAATCTTTCCTCTTTCAGCTATTTGAAATACTCTATAAAATATTATAATACCTGATCAGTAGTAATCAATTTTATCTCACAACGTTCTCTCTCCTCCTCATTGCTAGCTTGAAACTTTGACTATATATAGTAGACTAAATTTGAAAATATCACGGTTTCTTCTTCAAAAGGGTTAGTTGTGAATAAACGTGAATTGATAGCCCAAAGATTTCCCAAGAGGATTAGAAGAAGGAATGCGAAAAGATTCATCACAGAAGTAGAAGAAAACTTATAAGGGTAATTGAACCAACGAGATATAATTTAATCACGTTTTTGAAGCGAAATTAAGTAAATTAAATTTTAATACGAATCTTAACTTAAACTCTAATTATTAATTCTCTGGGCACTATTTATTTATAATCGTATTAAAATATATAAATTAAAAGTCATAAATATATAATTTCAAAGCTTTTAAATTCATTTACGAAGAGGGATAGATACAAGATTTCATATGATATATTCAGATATTCGGACACACGCTTTCCTTCCTTTTACTTTTCGCCAAAGGTGAATGCCTTCAACAATGATGCCAACAAACCCATCCAAAGTTTATTTGTTTATTTTACTATAATCTACAAAACGTTTAATGCTACGCCTTCGTTTCGTTATGCTGCGTTTTAGAAACTAGTTAAGTAGCTTCTGGCAATAATCACAATCAGAAACCTATTAAAGTGCGAGAAACAAACAACAACAAAAAAAAGAAAAAAGAATATATAAATAAATCTAGTCACTAATTTAGAACACGAATTAGAATCAAGCTTTCACTCGGACCGCCTTTGGAGCTATTTTCAACAGCGCATTCAACAACCGGATGCACTGGACAGACAGCGAAGTTAATTCCAAATAACATTCTATCTCTTTTCATTTTCACGAGAAGGGAAAGAATCTTTCCAGGAAATAAGGTGAAAATGCGCTTAGTATTATCATGCTTGAATGACCAAAAGGCCATTTTTGACAAATTACTTCTTCATACTTTGTATTACTCGTACGTTTAGTTAATGGAATGTATTTATTTGTTTTGACTGTAAGCTGACATATTTTGTTCAAAATATCTTGTTTGTGTCGATTTTTTTTCTTTCGAACAAGAACTTTTTAACAGAAAGAGGATTTAAAAAAAATTTTTATTGGTTCTGTGATTTAGAAGAACGTGGGAGTTTTTAATTATCGTCTGCAGTAAAGTCTCATGAATTTTATGTCATTCGAAAACTGTTCTTGCTCTGATTAAAATTTAAAGGTTACAATTCCGTTATTTTTTATTTTAGAAATATTTCATTCTTCTCTTGCCGTTAATTAATTATTCCGTAGTATTCTTATAACATTCAAAATTTTAAGACAAATTTTTTTCTCTTCGATGTATTGCGATTTAAGTAAGAAAAAATAACGGAACCATACAGTTTAAATTTTTCAACGGTAACTTCATATTGATGTTTTGATTTCCGAGGAAAATTTGAGCAATATTTATTTTTGTATTCTATTTTATTAAATCAACATTTCATTTCATTTAAAAGCGCACACACATTTACAAAACAATCCGATAAAATAATACCTTATTTAGTTTTTTTCATGAATTCATATTTGCTTAACAGCTTAATCACTCTTTTATTTGTTATTTCCAAATAAAACAATAAATTGTCCCTTAGTCATTTATTTGCTTATGAAACGATTCAGCTGATTTGGCCATTTCTATATTAAAATTCGATATGCGATTTATATTTTTTTGCGAGCTGAATATTTATATATCGATTTACGATACTTTCTAAATTAAGTTACTGCCATTTCCTTGCAATTATTTTAACTTGAAAAGTTCTCATTAATATTTTTGTTTCGTTTTTTCGGTCATCTTGATTTATTCCTTCAGATATTTTACTTTTTAAACACAACAATCATTACATATCTCACCAACTGTTATCTAATTATTTATTTAATATTCCAATCAATTTTTGTAATTTTCACATTTAGAGTAAAAGTACAAAGTAGCTTAATATCGAATCCCTAGCTTAACAAAATTTCGAAGGACTTAGAATAATATTTCATATAAAAATTATATACCTACAAGCAATCTTAATCGCATTTATTTTCAAGACTGCATTTAATCCTAATTTAATTATTATTCCATATTTCTTAACATTCGAATTTTTATTTTATTTTCTTAACCTTAACATTTAAAAAATATCTCGTATCTCCGTTTCTTTAATTACAACGTATATATTCACTCTTTTCACTTACATAATTTATATCTCTTTTTGCAACTTCTCAACTCGTATTCAAAAAACATGGAGCATTTTGAGATCGAACCCTACCCTAACGGTTCTTGTTAACATTCAAAATAGGCCTAATCAATATTCCATATTCCACGCGCCATCTGAATGCAGATAGTTCAACAACAATCATCCTTCTAAGATGAATCATCCTTCTTACAGTATTGTTCTTTTTCTAGATGGTCAACTCGATAGGGAGATGTGGTAATTGGAAGTCGCACTGTTTTTCGTTGACCCTGTTCTGAGTGCCTTCACGATCGCCGATTCTTGTCACGTAGCTGTCGCACGTGCAAACTGAATTGAAGTGCTCCATTTGCCCATCCTCACGACACCATGTTCGAAGAATTCCCAGTGGCCCATGGCACATTTTTCATTTCCACCCTTCATTTTAGTATTTCGGATCTCAAGGACTGAAGGTAAAAAAAAGGAAGAGAAATGGCTTTTTCAAGTGGGTCAGCACGCAAGAGGCGAATTGGGGGTGCCTCAGCTTTTTTTGGATAATTTCTTCTTCCCAGAATCTTATGTCGTGGGAATTTCATTCAGGCATAGGGTTTGCAACTCGCCAAATGTGCAAAAAGAACGTATTTTGGAAAGAAATTTTTAAAAATAGACCGGTAGTGCGAAATAAAAATAAATAAAAAAAATGGACTTAGAAACGGATGAATAATAACCCTGAAAGAGAGCAGAGTCATGGTTTCATAATATTTGAAAATTAATGATTTTTTAATGTAAGATCTGAGATCTTTGGGTGATATTGCGTCTTTTATTTCATGACTGTTAAATTAGGCGTAAGGGTACAGAAAAAAAATAATAAATAAATTGAGTAACAAAACTTACATTAACAATCGTGAATGTTATGATATATTTTAATAAATATCGTCACCACTATAAGATATTTATACATTAAATTAATAGCAAGACATAAAATTCAGCAGAAGAATTTAGCAGAAAATTTTCTGTCATTCTCTGGAACATCCCGTTTTATCCTCTCACAAGTCAAAAACATTTCAAAAATTGAAATGTGGCATGTTACTTACAAACGATAATACTGTGATAAGTTTTTAATAGTCTGTTTTTTACAGTCAATAATAATTTTACAATCCACATGGCAAAAACGGATAGAAGAAAAAGCCAAAAATATTAAAATAAAGACCATATTCACTAAATGTCATGGAGTAAAATCCAAACTTTGAACACATTTTCAAAATGAAAAAAAAAATTACTTAATATTTCAATAAGTTTGTGAAGTTAGTACACGTATAATGTATCTTGCAGCGTAAATGCAATTTCAAGATATTCTATAATTATATCTTTTTTTTTCCAACAGGTAAAAGTAGATGTTAGTGTAATGTTATAATATAGGGGATGAGGCATGTAATATATTTTATGCAAAAAAAAAATATTAATTCAGAGAAATAAATAATATACAATAAGTAATAGGTATAATAAAAGAGGAAATGTTATGCGCCTCATCTAAAAAGAAGAGAATTTTGACATTTGTGAAATTTGACCGATCCTATGGTATTCAGAGAGTAGTTAAAAGTGGAAGGAATTCCTTGGCTTTTATTTTTAAACCAAGCCCATTCTAATCTAATCTTTTCTGTAGAAATATCTACCACCCGTCCTATAAAGTTTAATACTATATTAATAACTAGCTGGTATACCCGTTCTTCGCACGGGTGAACTGAAAAATTAAACAACACAGATTGAAGGATAAAGAAGTTTTTAATGAGTTAATTTTACGTGAATTGCAAATTAAACAAAAAAAGCTTTTGGCGTAACTCAGGTAACAAAAAAAAAAGAGAGAAATAAAACACCTTTGTTAAATTTTAAGTATGTAGGTCTAATAGCTGATAAAAAGGATTTTTTTTTATTTATAACTCCCCGTAACACTCTTGAGGGTTGATTTTTGAAAATACCTTCCTAAGCTGATCTCTGCTCAGCAAAAGTAACACATTGTTAAAAGTTTTGTGTAATGAACGCTTAAAATAGTATAAATAATTTTTATCTGAAAGTATAATACATTAATATTACTTTCTGTAGTATTTATTTTATGTTAAAATTGTAATATTTGCAAGCAACGCCGTTTCTAAAAATTATAATGACGATCCAATGAAAAACATGGCGAAATGTTAACGATAGAGTCAAGTTGGCAAATGCCTAGCTACTTTCATAACTCGAGCTTTATTAGAGCTTTGTAAGACCCACCCTGTAGGGGAGCAATGCACGTTAATACTTTATCCACCGCATAATGATTTACTGCAGTTTTTTTCATACAATATTTTTTTGGATCACTACATTGAAAATTAAGGGATATACATAAAAAAAATACTCCACTTTGGGAAATTTAATCCGTTAGAGCTAATAAATTAAATAAAGATATTCCACTGTAAAATTAATTATATATACCGTTCACTTAAAATAAGTAGTCAAATAATTTTCTAAGGTCTCTTCATTAACATACAAAAACATAAGACACTTAAATTTTGACAAACTATTTTTTCCGCTAAAATACTCATCATGGAACCCGTGCTGCCATATATCTTGGAAGAGTGGATTTCAAAGAATATTCCTGCTAATTATTGGTAGAATATTCCTTCTAAGTTGGTGTGGTGTGGTAGTTAGGAGAAAGGGGTGCCAGCTCAGATGTCGTCCACGTTACTTGACTATGGTTCAAAAGTACGTGATCCGTTGCCAAAAGCCCTCGTGTAGCTGAACAGTGCAACATTAATATTCACTCACTCTCACACTGCAAGAAATACGGAACAATAGTTATTGCGTTTGTAAGTGTAAAAATAATTATATCTGCCTATTCAATTAAAATTATAGCGTTATAATTAACTACTAACCACAAATAAATTTTGAAAATTTGTCCAAATGATGCAGTGTGAAAGAGAAAGCTTATTTACTTTAAGTATCAGAACTGATAAAAGCATTTATTTGAAAAATAGATCAATTTCTTACTACCAAATATGCATAATAAGATGTTAAAAGAAACATTAAAATAAAGAGAGATTTATAACAACCTCTCCCTTCAAAACTTAGTTTGATTCTGAAATAAAAAAATAGGCATTATATCAGAGGAATTAATTAGAAGCGAGCACCTTGCGTAACCAAAACAAAAAAGGTTTTTCACAAACAAAAGATAGATATATGCAGACGTGGGTTTTTTTTTGCAGCGCATGCCAGAATTGCTAGCAGAAGACAGAATTTTTTCCTACTTACTTGACAAATATCGTTATATTTTTGACACTTTCCCCAAATCTTTATAAATTATAGTCTATGCTATAAATTATAGCCTATGTGCTATTCTGATGTATAAGCTATATTACTGTAAAGTTTCATTAAAATCCATTCAGTAGTTTTTTTGCGTGAAAGACTAACAAAGATTTTCACTAACTTTCACATTTATAATATATATTAGATTTTACGTATATTGGCTGTTATTATTTTTTTTGTTGTTATCATATTGCATTTAACTGAATTAAAAAAACACTCATAAAAGATAGTTTCAAACTAATTTCAGAAGATAATTTAATGCAATGCTTGATAGTAAGGCATTCGAGTAATGTTTTTAATTTATGAAAAAAATTATCTAGAATTCTTTTTTTCCCCTTAGAGATTAGCCTTGAGTTTTGTAATTATGATTAAAAACATCATGAACAAATGAACAGGAATTTCCCCGTATCTTGCTAATTCGCGAGTTTAATTATATTTGTCCTTTGTAAGAAATATTCATGGGAAATATCAAAATTAAGATGATCAATAATTGAGGCAGCGTAAAACATATCCTAATAAATGATTAAAAATCAATAGCGCAAAAGTTATGATGTAGATTTGCAATATAGATGTTTTTTCGAGTCTTTCATTAGACACCCAACGACAAACATAAGGCCTTAGCCTGTCTTTAATAATTAAAAAGCTAGTTCATAATGATGAGAAAATATTCAGATTTTTTTAAAAAAATCGATCTAAATCAAGTTCTAATAATATAATCAATACCTGTTTGTTTTTATTGTTACTTTTTTAATAATAATTACTTGATTTCATTAGTTTAAATTATTAATTATTATCGAAGAAAATTGCTAATTGAATATCGGATGACCTTGATTCCCTCTATGGTTAATTAGTTTCTCTGTTTTTTTAATTAATAAAGGAGAATAACGGCTAAATTGATTTTAACAGCAACCCCCAAATTTTTTTCATAAATAGTTTTGCTATAAATTCATCATTTTCAAATTCTCTAGTTTTTTTATTGATAAAGGTTTTAATATTGTCTGTTTTTGCCTGAAAATATACAAAACTTAATTCTTGGAAAAACCTATCTGTATCAATATTACTTTTTCCGAAAAAAAGATAGCAGTTAAAAAATGCGTTCTTGTATAAATGCAAATTCGAATAATATGCCATTCAAATGTTTATTAATTTATGGTAACGAGGCACATATTTGATCCTGTCGTTTCCACACAGGTATCGTTTTAATTTTTTATAAATATTTTTAAACGGTTTTCTCTTTAGATTTTGATAGTTTTTCTTTGAATAACTTTTTGGCATATTGATAAACTATTTTGTACAATTTTTTTTCAATTCCTACTATTAGCTTACTCTCTCATTTTTGTCTAAAATAGTTAATGTCAAAATTTAAGTGTCTTATGTTTATCTCTCTATTTATTTTAAGTGAATGGTGTATATAATTAATTTTACAGTGAATATATTAATTTATTCTCTCTCTCTCAATGTATATATATATATATATATATATGGGAGACAACAAGGGGTCCAAGACATTTGTCTTTCTTCAGATTAGCAAACGGCGTTGCTTATGAGTATTATTTTAAAAACTTAACAAAAATTAATTAAAAGGTAGCAGTTATAAATTTTTCTACAATTGATTTCCATGATGTGACGACGGTAACGCCTGCTCGCGTACCTCAGTCTTTTTCTCTGCTCTTTTTGAAAAATTTTCGTTTCTCAAAGTTTCAGTTAGCTGCGCCTGCGCGCAAAGACTGTTTCAGCGTGCTTTGTTGCATGCCACAACGGCCAGCCTGACTGTACGCTGTCCGCAGCGGTACGTATTCTTTTTTTTTTCTTTTTCTGGGGACCAGAGGAGAATCTGAAACATACAAAAAAGACGGAACAGACAAGGACTATACAACAAATACATAATGATTTAACATATCCTAATTTTTCTGAACTAGACAGTTTCTCCATCATGTGAAGGCACCTCTTCGACATCCGGAAGGTTCAACAGGGAAACATTGTGTTTCACAGGCATAAGAACGCCCTTTTTAATACGCTCTTCTTTGGTTGAACGCATCGATATTTTCCTCTCTAGAGTTCTGGACGTCTGTTCAAAACGATCACTCTTTTTTCTTCCGTTTCCACTGCCAGGGTTTGAAGAATCTCCGGAGCATCGCAAACCGATTATGTTTACTCTCCATAGGTGAAGGGGTGGGTGATCGGGAGTTGGAGTCCACGGAACTCGTTTTCATGGCACCTTTGACTTTCTTACACAATACTATAGATGAACAATAATCAAAAACACTCTTTTATAATACCTTGTTGTAACCAATCATCAATTTGATCGTTTACCTGTAATTTCTCAGAACACGATAAACGTCTGGCTCTCTGACACACAGGAATATCATCTTTTAATATAATATTCATTTTTAACTTAGTACTCTTAATTTTATTAGGTTTATAATTCTTAATTAGAGAACTCAAATGATTTCTAGTATTAAAGTTTTTAACATGTGACAAATCATAACTAGAGTTTTCTATCACATTTGCAACATAAAAAATTGAATTAGGATAAGCATAAGCACCTAAAGAGGATTCACTTTCATTCAATAAAACATCGCTCTTTGCGTGGCTTAGTTTCTTTATTTCAGTATATACACTGGGATGTATAATAAATTCTTCGGTCAAGGTCGGTGATATTGCCGTTCGAACACTTAAACTTGGAGAGTGCTGAATAAGAAAAAGATTTATTGGCTTAACCTTTACCATACGCTGTTCGCCAAGACATGAGCTTAATGTTATTATTTCTTCGGAAGGTTTGTTCACTCTAATTAGTGAGGAATTTAAAACTGGGATCTGGCAACCTGAATCAATCAAGGCTGTTACGGGCTGATTTTCCACAAAAATTTTTACATATTGGAGCTGTGTGAACTCATCGTTTTGTTTTTCGCTCTTGATTTTCAAACTATTCGCGTTTTTTCTATTATGGATGTGAGATTCTTTTAGGCTTAAAAACGCTTCTCACAATCTCTTGCGTAATGAGATGAATCCCGCATATATAGCAATTTTTATTTTGTCTTTCAAGATTTTGGGGATAGTTATCTTTAATCTTTGGTTTAAAGTTTCGTGGTCTATTTTTAAAGGGGTCTTCGGTATATCCACAAGCAATAGGAGTTTCCTTACGTAATCCGCTTCTAGATGAAATATAAATATCGCACTCTTTAGCTAAATCGATAGGCCTAAACCAATCTTTCGCTTCTCGAATGCCAATATGAGTTGCAGTTTCCTTATTTAAAGTTTTAAATAATTTATCAGAAATTATAAGATCACATAGAGATTCAAAGGAATTAACTTTTCTTAACGAAAATAATATTGGAAGTTTGCCATCAATCTTGCAGCAAATTGATGTATGTCTCGCCTGATGATTTTACAGCATTTTTAAAGGAGTTTAAACACTCGCGAGGGTTACTTGGAATTCTCTGAGTACTATAGATTTTAGTTTTTCATAGTCATTTAATTCCTCCTTTTTAATATACAATAAGACATTATGAGCTCTTTCGCCCAGAAGATTTATTAAAATTTCAGATTTATATTCGTCATTTATTTTCTTGGTTAAAAATGCGCGTTCTAATGATTGGAAGAACAGATTAAAATTTTCAGATCTGGTGGGAACAGGAAGAGATAAAGTTTTAATGCTTTTGATCATATTTTCTATGTTTGTTTCGAACTGTTTCTCTTCGACTTTAGCTGCAGGATTTAAACTTAATGCTTTATTTTTAGCCGTTTGAAGTTCGACTTCTTTTTTCTAATTGTGCTAACTGAAGTTTTGCGAGCTCAATTTTCTGTTTTTCTAAAGTTGCCTCTCTTTCGTTTCGCGATACCCTCTCATCTATACAGTTTTTAATTAAAGTTTTAACGAAATCTGGATCACTCTCAAATGTACTACTCTTCTCAATTTTAGTCTTTAGTTTAGCTATGGTGTCCGTACTCTCCACAGTACCGTCTAGATCCTCAACAACTCTTATGAGATCCTCTTTAAGAGCGTTTTTATACATTTTAGAAAAAATATGGAAAGATCCTACCTTTTTTTTTTCTAGCTCCCTTGTTGCTCGCACGTACGATGTATCCAATAATTGAAGAAAAACGTTGATTCCACAGATCTCACAACACAACCTCTTCGCAGGTTATATCGTTAGATGAAATATAGTTCTTGAAATTGTTCGAATTGACACCTCTTCGCAGGTGTTTATGCAATAGTTCCAACCTCTACACAGGCGGAATATTCACACTGGGTTCGAATGAAAAATTCAACCTCTACACAGGTTATATTGTTAGACGCAAAATAGTTCTTGAACAGATAAATAGTTCCGGCCTCTACACAGGTGGAATATTCAGGGTTCGAAATGAAAATTCAACCTCTACACAGGTTGAGCCAAGTTTCCAAAAATTGCGGCGCGTCTCCTCCACGGACGCTGTTTTAGTTCACGTTCCAAACTTTATCAAAATCGAAATTTTATCGATCCCGGCCGAGCCCCCATAATTTGTGGGAGACAACAAGGGGTCCAAGACATTTGTCTTTCTTCAGATTTATTTTAAACTTAACAAAAATTAATTAAAAAGGTAGCTTTTCTACAATTGATTTCCATGATGTGACGACGGTAACGCCTGCTCGCGTACCTCAGTCTTTTCTCTGCTCTTTTTCAAAAGTTTTCGTTTCTCAAATTTCAGTTAGCTGCGCCTGCGCGCAAAGACTACGTGCTTTGTTGCATGCCACATATATATATATATATATTTATATTTATCTTGTTCAAATTTTCAATCGTTAATAAAATACTTTCTATTCATCCAATCAAGTTCAAATATTTTTTTTAAACTTGTAGGGGATGACACTTGATGTTAATACAGTTTTTTCAACTATTAATTAATTAGTTAAATAAAATTAATTATCGGTTTTTGATGCCCACTTAGATTCGAGTCTATTGTTGTAACAATGTAACTGTTAAAACAAAGACAAAAGTGATCTTCGAAAACCTGTTTTTCAGCCAAACTAGCCAAACCGGGTGTGCCTTGTTACAACACTGCAGACAAATCACACACACACATACTCTTTTTTCAATTCCTTCTATAAGCTTACTCTCATAAGTTAAATCCTGTTCCAATTTTCAATCGTAATAAAATACTTTCTCTATTCATCCATTCAAAATCGGAATTTACTTAAAATTTTTTTTATATTTCTTGTTTAAGCATTAAGGTATCTGACTACGTTCGGAACCATGATTTTGCAAAAGCATATGAATGGATAATATTTATGATATTTAGTGTCACTTAGATTAGAAAATGTATATAAAATTGTTTTAAGAATATTATTACAATAAAAAAATGATTTAACTACAATATTTTGACAAAAAATGAACATAGAATGACTCATTTTCAAAATATTCTCCTTTTGTGAAAAATGCTTCTATTATAATAATATTTTGCCTGTATATAGCTCAGACCACTGTAAAGAGGCTCAACTAGAATTTTTGAAATATATAACTTAGAAGTGAATGTATCTCCATATTTTAGGACAACAGAGAGGAGAAATTTTACCAAAAAAACACCAATAATTATTTCAATTGGTTGTAACTCTGAAAATAATGAGAATTTTTTTAAAAAATAGTCCAGACTTTCTGGAGAAGTCTTTACTTTATATAAATAAAATATTGTTTTTTAGAAGCATTTTTATAAAAGGAGAACATTTTGAAAAAATGTTGTTGAAAAAAGTTAATTCTTTGCCAAAGTATTGTATTTAAATATTTTTTTTGTTAAAATGTCCTCAAAACAATTTTATACATGTATTATAATCTAAGTGACACTAAATATCATAAAAATTATCCATTTATGCGCTTTTTTAAAATCACGGTAGCGATATCAAATATCGTACTGCTTAGTTCAAACGGAGTAATAGTAGTTACACACACACTGGATCTCTCTCACTAGCTCTCCAATACTTCTATATCAAGACTTTTAGAGATGGAGATTCTAGTTAAGATGCTATTTTTGTGTTAACATTTTTGTAACATTTTTCAATCCAATAGATCAACAAGGTTTATCGTGAATGGCTAGCTTTAATGTGGCCGTAGTGATTGAGTAGTCGCAATCACAAACTCGTGACCAGTGAGCTATGATTTCGAGTTCTGGTGCCCCTAAAGGTTCACCATGTAGATTAGCTGATGCACTTCAAATCTGTCGAGACTCCAAATCCTCCCATTGGTGTGGTATGGTAGTTTGGAGAAGGGAGGGCCAGCTCAGGAGTCGTCCTCGTCACCTAATCATGTTCAGAATTATGAGGTCCGTCGCTAATAGCTCTCAGGTTGATTTATAGTGCAACGTTAATGAACATTCACTCACTGACATCTTTAATTCGTTTTTTATTAAATTAATTCAAACCCTCCCATCAAAATTCTTCCTCCACCCCCCGTTGATTAGTTTAAATTAAAAAAAATTTTTTTTTTCTGATTATTCTGGTATATGGCTTCCTTAGGAAGGAGCTTTTCTCGGCAAGGGTTCTGAGAGAATGTAGGCATTCATTTTAAAATAGATATATTTCGATTATGTCATAATATACTCAAGAGTATTTGTACCAGAAACAATGCCTATTGTATAGACACTTCAAAATTTCGTGCTGTAAGTACAACACTTTGACCTTTTTATGTAATTGTATAAAAGCTAGTCATATTTTTAAATTACAAGTATCAATTTTTACATATTGAAAATTGAATTAAATCTTAATTATTTGCAATTTGTCACACTGCTTTCGATTACATAAAAAATATAAATTCATTACTTTTTTTTCCCTCTCGTTTTGCTTTGTTCTTTGTAAACTAACTACAAACAAAAAGATAGCATGTTTTAACACCTTGTTCATACTTTTCTCCACCCTAACAAACAAACATAGCATTCTCATTCTTCAAAATCACCTTTGCAGAAGAATACGGAAATCTATCCCACTGCGAGTACAATCACTGTCATCTCGCATCCTCAACAAAAACATCTGTTTGTCACAATCACTCCGTCTTCGTCTTCCACCCACCCGTCCCCAAACGACCTTCAGGAGACACCTCGGCTCGTGCATGGACACACACACACACAGCAGGGGGTATTATGCTCCATTACTGCGCGATGACACGCGGTGAAATCGATCACTCTAATGATTGGTCGCAGCGAAGAAAAATGACCCATAGAACGTCTTTCATGGCACGCACGTTCCAAGGAATGCTCTTCCCCATGATACTATGAACTTTTTAGGTGCATTTGCACTTCCTCGGTGGAGGGATGAAATTTGATTAGGGGAGAATGATAAAGTAATATCCGGTTCGCATTCGTTGTTTTTAGTTAGGTTATTGGTAAATTTAGTAACAAAGTTATTAATTGCATTTGTTATATGTGATAAGTGTGGTAGCGTGGTAATCTAATGGTCATGGCCAGAGGGGTGGTCTGCGAGCCACTAGTGGGCCGTGAGAAAATTTCGCAGGTCCCCAGAAAAGTGTGGAATATACGAGGGTCGGGGCATAAGTCATGTCAACTATTTTTTTTCTTGTAGATATGTGAACGGATCACAAATGTATATGTGTCGTGGGGAAGTTCTGCAGGCATAGTGTGTATGCAGAACAACAGATGGATCTGTGATAGCTGGTAGTAGCGCAGCGAGGGCTGTGAAATCAGTCAGTTGGTGAGTGTCGTGCGAGATGGAAGTAACCCGTGTTGAGCAGCGCGCTTACATCAAAATAGCCGTTTTCCGAGAGAAATGCGCTGTAATGTCACAGTGAATTAGTGAAAGCTCTTGGGAGTAATGCCCTACCAGTAGCGCACACAGGAATTTTTAAAGGGGTGTCCGGGGTCGAAAGTTCATCATTCTTGTATCATGCTCCTTTTGATTTTGTCCATTTTCGGGAACAAAACACAGTAAAAAACTAATTTTTGAATAAATAATTAGCATTAATTAATAAAATTAATCAGTAATAACAAGTAATTAATTAAATTTTACGTACTATATACTTAGAATTACAATCAATCGGGAAAAAAACAAGGGGTTTGGGGGGGTGTTCCGGACACCACCCCCCTTGTGTGCGCCACTGTGCCCTACCATACCGTACAGTAGCACAATGGTTAGGAAAGCTTTAGAAAAGACGTGCGTCAATCAGTGATGAGCAACGTTTGGGATGACCGGTCAGTGTGCGGACCGACTTGGCACGTGGCGTCATCGAGCAGCTCATGGATTAAATTAACGGTCATGGACTACATTAAGAGTCTATAGGACCAGAGATTTGTCATGTCAACTTAATGTGTACTATGTTGTCATTCTTTTGCACCGTGAATGCCATATTGCCCTGTATATTACCGTAATAAATTAGCGTGTTACGATATTTCAGTGCTATTCATTGTCCACACATGTAGTTAACACCTTGAACTTTCGTATGTGTGTGTCACATTTTCCAACCGGACTGGTATCTTCAAGAAAAAAATAGTTGCTATGACTTCCGCGCCCCAACCCTCGTACTTACTCATCATGTAAGTTATGTTTTAAGATACATTGAATCATAATTCAATTCATAACAATACGTGAAAAGTTAGAAAAACTCAACTTCATAGAATAACGCCACGGTAGATAAGTCATACTGCTGTAGCTGTATTATTTATTTTATATGTGGATAATAGATCCACTTGCAGCTAAAATTCAGGATAATAATTTAAGCATGCATCTAAAAAAAAGCCTCATCTACTTATGTGATCCGACGAAATTCTCAAATTTAAATTTCATTCATTCTTATGAAGATCTCAATTTTGGCTTTTCACAAAAAGTGGATACCCTTTTCTTAGTTAACAGGCGATAATTCTGATTCAATTCTCCACAACTTATTTATGTGAAAAGGCATTTTCATCTGTCACGGCCATCAAAACATGCTGCCGATCTCATCTTGAAATATAAATGCATTTTTTCGTTTTGCAGTAACAATATTGGATCCAAAATATCCATAATCTTATTCCAAGTAAGCAAGAATATACATCACACTAGGAATGTATAATGCTAAAAGTTTCATATAATTTAACATTTTTTAATTTTTTTTGTTTCTACAATTTTTGTTCATGTTGTTTGTTTTATTATGGTTTATTAATAAAGCTTTTATAATTTGGTTACAACTATTAGTTTCGTTTTATTAACTAGATACATTTTATGTGTTCTTAGATCACAATTTTTTTTATAAATATATCTAACACTTAAAAAATCCAATTAGTAGTCCGCGGGATTTAAATTATGATTTACTGGTCCATGAGGTCAAAAAGTTTGACGACCGCTGGTCATGGCCACGAACTCAGGTCACAAGTTTGAGCCCTAATGCTACTGAAAACACGCTGTGTTAAGGAACTGATACTTGTTAAATCTGTTGTGGCTCAAAGTCCTCTCGTTGGCATGGAGGGGGGTTAGTTCGGAGAGGGGATACCGGGTCAGGTTTCGTCTTCGTCACTTGACTAAGATACAAAAATATTATTGGCCACGACACGAGGTCCATCGTCAATAGCCCTCGTGTCGCCTTAGAGCTCGACGTTAATAAACACTCCGTCACTGTACGTAATAAGTCTTGCCGAGTCCACTGCACCTATTGAAAATAAAGGGAGACCGATTGTTCAAAAGATCGATTTTCGCACAGCAAACATGAACAACCTCGATTATCAATCACATCGTAAAAATGTTGGTCCTTTGACCCTATCGGTGCGAAACACACCATTTTTTTGTCACCAAATATATCCATATGGTATACTTTTCTGGAGAATTTGTTGATAACGGACATAGTTTGGGCTAGATTTCCCACAGGCCCAAACTAGATCATGGTCCTCAGACGTAGCAATTAAGGGGCACAGTCACAAAGAAATAACTGACCATATGCCACTTACGAAGGTATTCAATTTTGTATTGTATTATTTCGCCAAAAACATAAATAAAATTACCAAAATTCAACATTGTAAATTTAATTTACTAATGTTTGGACATTGTAAATTAACTTCTTTAATGAGAAGAGGGCACAAAATTGTTCCTTTTAGTCTAAGATTCAGAAATGTGTAAATCCGACCTTGGAGACTATCTCACCACTTTCACCGAGCGTATGTAGTGATGGGAGGGGGATACTCAGCTTCTGGGAGGGGTGTGAGCGTAAAGTGGAGTTGTACACGACTGCTTGAAATATTCTGATTTGGTTGTAAATAAAACCTGCGAGCACTGTGAGAGGCTGAAACAAAGTATGACGTATGATAACTTCGTAATATATTCCACACTTCGCTAAAATATTTCATTTTCTGCTTGAAAGTTCTTCACTGTAGTTACTTTTTCTTTTAATCGAACAAAGTTTCTTTTTTTTTTTTTTTTCTACGAGATCATGTCTTTATGTTATGAGGAATCTGATAGGAAACGCAAAAAAATGTGTTCCGTTGTTTCTTAACAGTGCGAAGAAAGTGTGTTTTCAAATGAAAAAGTGGATGCTCGCTCTACACCCAGTAACTCCTCGGGTGCATATTCGGGTTTATGCAACAGATGATAGGGGTATTTTACACCCTACTAAAAACGGAGTGTCTCTGAAACCTGAAGTGTGGAGTGCTTTACACAGTAAACTTTGTTGTTTTCGTCCTCGTGAAGACTTCGAGAGTGCATTCATTATTAAAAAAGACGTTTGTGTTTTTAACCATTCCGATAAAGATATTGTATCAGTGAGTATCCAAAGACTATTCCAGAGGAAAGATTCGTCTTTTCAATTCGTCGAGAAAGAGTCCTACTCAACGGCGAGAATTTAGACCAACTACGTGATTCTTACGAACGTATTGTAAATGTGCTTGAAAAACAAACTGTTGACTTACACTCTTTTACGAATATGTCATGGTTGAAGTAGATCGTCTTCCTGAAATTGATTCATTTTATTACGATGTAGATATAGTCCACATGGGCTTCTTTACGAACTGTTCGTTTCTCTATGTAAGTGTTTAACAAAATATGTTTCTAACACTATTTCTTTATTTGTTAAATTGGATTGTGCTGTATGTCAAAGATGAGTTTTATTTTACCAAAGAAATACACAGATGTATGAATGTAAGTAAACGAGACTGTTTTGATAGTATTTTTTGAACGCGTGCATTGTATAATATTGACTGGAAAACTTTAGCTGTCGATTTTTGTTAAGCAATAAAAATCGTCCTTATATAAAGTTTTTCAGAGAAATGATATGTTTGATTTAATGGAGATTGAAAATGTCTTTAAAAAGTAGAGGACATGTATGTAAATGATTATACGCTGGATTTGTTACCTTCTTTAGAATTTTTAGACTGATTTACCTGGTTCAATAAAATATTTTTATTCATTTATTTATTATAGTGTTTCTGTCTGATTTATCTTATTTTTTTTTGTTGGGGGGGGATGGGGTATATAAGTATTTGAATTCTCATTTTTATTTCATTGTTTTGTTTGTATCGGATGAGGGGAATACATAACAAAAGTTGGAAGGAAAATATCACGTATAGTAATGTCTATCGAACCTGTATATAAAAATCGAAAATCCAGCAAGTTTTGGAGGCGTTAATGCCTTATATAGAGCTTTAGATAATCGCGTTAAGACTAAAGATATCAAACAGTGGTTGGAAACAAAAAAGAATCTTACACTTTACACACAAAAACCTGCAAAAAGACGAGCTGTTTGCTGAATCGGCATTAGTGGGAGGGATAGAAATATTGTGCTCCACAGCGATTCTATTAGATTTGCAATCTCTAAGTCAGTACAACAATGGGTTATAAGTATCTTTTAACATGTATGAGACGTGTTTCAAAATACGCTTGGGCAATACCTTTGAGAGATAAAAGTAGAAGAGCATATTAAAAGGCTTCGAAAAGATTTTCAGGGAACGGAAGCCATTGTCTTGGCTGAGCGGACAAAGAACGGGAATCTCAAAAATAAAGCTGCACAAACCTATTTTCTTTTAAGAAAATGAACGTTCACTCTTTTACAACTAATAATGAAACAAGCGAGTATCGTCGAACGTTTCGCATAGAACCCTGGATGTCTAAATGACGGGAAATATTTCGCGGAAT
>BMAU01016133.1:0-94564 GCA_019973935.1 Trichonephila clavipes
TACGAATAGGTCCACGTCCACTGCGAAAATGAATGATTGGCATCGAATTCAAAGCTAGCGCCGATATTGGCGAGAAATTTGCTAAGCTCTGTAACCCTGCAGAATGTCATCCCCCTGTTTCCTTCCCCCTCCTCATCTAAAAAAGTGCTCTTTATTTAACGACTAAATTAATAGGGATCATAGCCTGTGTTGCTCTATATCCCCTTCAACCTTTCAATCAATCAATCAATCTAAATTAATAAAAAAAGCGCTTTATTTATCATTTTTATGACTATTGAAAATTTTTATCTTCATAATTGTATAGTTAGTTAAAAGTTAATCACATTTGAAAATGTTGGATCTGATTTTCCCGATTATAAAAAATGTATTTTGCACTTTGTTTTATTTATTTATAATTCGCATTTTCATCGTATATTTACGCATTCATAATCCAAAGAAAGTAATATCGAGATCAAAATCTAATTCAGTGAAACTGATGATTCCATTGGGATCAGGTAATTCGATTAAGTATAAAAACTTAGCTTTTGATTCTTAGCTATTTATTCTTTTCAAAAATTAATAATTTACAATGTGTTAGAAATTTTTGTGTGTTTTTCTGTAAAATATTTCTTTAGTTGAGTTATAATTTAGTAGAATTTTAATTTTAAAGAAGATAACATGGTTGTTTAAAGAAGTTTCTGCATGTATATATAAGATATATATGGCTTTTTAGTAAATAGTAGGTAATATAAATCACACACACATATTTTTGTACTTTATGCTGTTATTGATTTAGAATTTGGCATTACTGTAATTTTGAAAGTAAGTTACATTATATTACCAGAGTATATTTTATTTCACTTAAAACTTATTTTTTCAAATAAAAATTAGTTTGTCTTCAATTATAATTTTCTATTCTTGACCTCCCTTTCTGTGACAAGTGTAAGCATTATTTAAATAATATATATATATTTTATGGTTATCATTTGTAACATGTGTTTTCAAACTATGTGTAGTAATAGTACCCCTGGAGTATACAAGAAAAACACTAGTATCCCAAAGTAAAACAATGATTTTTCTCCCGCGCATTTTGCTACACAATATTGAAACACCAAAGCAAACTATCACCATAACATGTACTTATGTGTTATACCATTCACCAATTTTCAGTGATATGCAGCCAATAGTGGAAACCACTTCCACAGAAGTTCAAAGGCAATAATAATTTGAATGTTAAGATGGCAGCATTTTAGGACATATTTTGGACTGGCTAAAACTTTTAATTTGATGAAATTGATTGACTGTATAAAACATAAGTATCCCATAATTTGTATATATTTAAAAAAAATAAATATTGAAATTATTTGTAGATTTTTAATCATTTACAATATAAAAATGAGTGATGTGTAAACAAAGGAAGATCAAAGTCCTAAAACAAAGAGTGGTATTTGGAACTTATCTTTTTTACTTTATTTTAAATTATATTCTTTTCTAAGATAATGTCTTATTTACCTCCTTCTTAAATATAGAAGGAATCAAGAAAATTTTTTAGAAATTAAAATTTTATTAAAAATTAAGTGCAATAAATACATCCATAAATAATATAAAATTAATTTTAGAATTATAATATTTATATATATATATTTTTTTTGCTTTTGCAGGTGGACATACATTTGAAATGTTTCGTTTGATAAAAAATATCAGTGAAAAATTCTGTCCTCGTATATACGTCATTGCTGATACCGACAATCTTAGTGAACAAAAAGCAAAATCTTTTGAAGAGACTTTGTTATTTAGTGTAAAAGTATATTTATTTTATTCCATATTTGTTTATGTAATTGCTGAATTTTTATCTTCTATTTATTATGTAGTTAGAAAAGGCAATATTTTAAACTACTTATTTAAAAAAACTTTTTTGGTACTGGATCATACATTATATGAAAACTTTTTAATTGATTGTAAGGTATATATCTAAAATTTTAACAGTTCTCTCTAAAAGTGATTAAAAATCTCGGTACTTTCATATTATCATAATCATGCCAACCTACTGGGTAACTTACTAAATAAGCAATCGAGTGCTTTGTTTCATATTTCTCCACTTGTTGCCATTTTAAGCCTAATTGTAAAATACTAAAATACAAAACTAGGATTTTCCAAATTCTTAAATAATAAAATTTAGCAACTTAATAATATAATTTGATACATTGATAACTAATATTTTTTTTATTATATTATTAATAATAATTATTATTATATTCTTTTTCTTTAATTGGTTGTTAATGGTTAATAATTACAAATATCTTTTCACATTGTATTTTTGGATTGTGTGCTCTATGATTCCATCTGCATAAAATTCATGCAGTTTTATTTAATCTTGCTAATATGGTTACAATAGACATAGATTTTATACAATGTTGCCAATATGGTTGTGATAGTACATAAGTAGCTCCACAGCTTGCACCTGTTACGCTTTGAGCATCTAAAATTCCAATAAAGATATGAAGCTTTTTATATTATATTGGTCCAATTATCAGTTTAAACTGCATGTCATATCTTTGTTTCAGTGCATTTTTTTATTTATTGCAAAATTTTGGTTTGTTTAAAAAAATCATAGACTCAGAATGCTTTTAGTGTTTTGCAACATTTTTTGCCTGAGTAATAATTGGGCTAGTAACTTGACACTTTGCTTTGGATATGTCCTAGATTTTTCTGATTATACATATTTTTTACGATGCATGCAAATATTTTAGTAATAAAATTATGTTATAAAATAAATTGTCTATTTTTAAAGTACTTCACTATGTACCATTATAAAAGAATCTCCAATAGATGTTAAAATTTGAGTGGTAAACTGACCTTTCAAAAAAAGAGTAAAAAAAAAGTGTATTTAACTATCTATTTTTTTGGTGTGTTTAACTGTAACATTTATGTGGGAATAAGGAAATTTGTTTTTTAAAGACCTTTTGTTTTCATGAATTTTAACAATTGCTCTACATTAATTTCATTTCAGAACACATCAGAAACTTATGTAATTGAAAAGATACCTCGAAGCAGAGAAGTTGGACAGTCATGGATATCAACTGTATTCACTACACTAAGAGCTTCCATTATTGCCTTCATTTTGGTTCTGAAGCACAAACCAGATCTTGTAAATATCTATTTATTTAAGTAATATATTTTTTTAAATTAAGTAATTAAAGGCCTAGCAGTTTGTTTCTCAACAGTGGCATAGTGTACACCTCCGCATTGCAGGGGGAGGGGGCAGGAGTCTAGGGGGCCCAAAACCTGACTTTGCAGGGAGTCTCTAATAATTTCTGTTACCCACTGCTTCTCAATATACTTAGTACTCTTAAAATGATTTTAAAAAAGATAAAACTATTGTTTTTTCAATTTTTGTTTAAAATTACTTTGTTACTTTGCTTGATGGGCTTTAAATCCATCAAGCAAAGTTTATAAATTATCTGAAACTTTATATTTACATGAAAAATGTATTCTAATATTATTTCAATACTATATCTGCTAGATTGTTTACATTTTGCTCTTGAATAGTCTCATTTACTTAATAAAGTCTCAGCTTGTGGAAAAGAACAACTTTATTTTTGATGGTAGCTGAAGTTCTGATTATATTTACATTTCTAGTTTTTATTTTATTGAATTATATTGTATTATGAATTATAACAAAAAGAAGTCTTTTTGAAGATTAGTAATCCTTTGTGGCATTCTTTGGCTTTATAATGTTTCTCATTCCCCATCAGCATTATAAAATGGCTTCTTTTTTGCAGGTAAAATTACCTGCTGTATGATCAAACATCTTGTAATGAGTTGCAGAAACACTTTACTGAATGTTACAAAAATCATATTTAGCTAAGTACTTTTGTTAAAACCTTTCTATCTGATGTTATTCTAAAAGCCCAATAGTCATAAGTGCCAAACCTTTTCATTGCACTTGCAAGCTGATTAAGAAAAGAAATTTTTGAAAAGGTAAAAAGAAATGCTGCCAAGAGAGAGCAGTTCTTAGTGAGACTCAACTGATCTGAAAAGAAAAACAGATATATGCTTCTTACCTCTTGTCCAAATTCTTATAGTTTTACCTAAGTAAATTTTGTAAATAATAGCTGTATAATATTTAAATAAATATCTGAATCAAATTATCTCCTTTTTAGTCTTACACTAAGCAGCATTTCCCTTAATACACTATAACAGATATTTGTGCGTTTTATTGTCTGCCAAGATTTAAAACTGCTTCATAAAAAAGTGCATGTATATATATGTAATACTGTAAAATCCGGCATATAGCACACACTGTGGTATACCATGCACCTACACTTTCAAGTTGAATGTTTTAATTTTTAGGCATATTTGCCATTTAATATGCACCCCTTTTTTGATAAAGAAACCTGAAATACATGCATACAATTCTCTTATGTGTTGAAGTCTTTTATTCAAGATATTATTCCAGGCTTTTGAAAAAATAGTATTCTTCTAGAACTACAACTCTTTAAGTTCATAAAATATGTCATTTCTTTTAAATAAATAGTATTTCAATACATATAGAAGTCGAATTTTTTTAATGCTCTGCTCTTTTTTAAAATTTTTTAAAGATTTTATTTTTATACCTGGTGTGTAATGCTCATCCAAAAATTTCAGACTTGTTTTTTGTGTTAAAAATATTTGTTATATGCTGAATTTTATGGTAAGTTAATTTAATATTTACTCAGTATATTAGGATCTTATTTATAATACCTAATTCATAATTCTTAACACCCTATTTTGAAACATGCCTCATTTAATCTTGCAATAAAAGATTAAAACCTATATTTTGAAAGATTTATTAGTAATTCTTCATTAAAAAATTAGACCTTAAATTTGTGACTGATTTAGTGGTGATTCTTGGTAAAAGAATATCACTAAGCAATTTAAACTTTTTCCTAAAATGTTAATGTAATTCTTAAAAATAACATACGTTTCCCTTCACTTGAACATGTAATTATATTTTTTATATTATGGTTTTCCTTGTATATTTAAATCTGGAAAATGAATAATTCTCTCGCATTTTTGCACCTGAGTGGAGAGCACCCTCAAAGTAAATCTCATGATTAAAAATTAAATTAAAGTTTATATGTGATCAATATCAAAAAGTTTTTTTTTGTACTGCCATGATTACAATTCAGAGCCCGGTAGTCGAGTGGTAGTGTGTCGCGCTTCCATGCCACAGGTCTGGGTTCTATTCCCGGGCTGGGCAAGATCGACACAACCTTTTGTTCCTGCTGCAGTGGGACGACAAATGAGTACCAAGTTTGCTTGGGGACTAAAGAACTGGGGGTCTCGCTTCAGACTGACCACCTGATCGAGGCATATGCTCATGCACCTCAGCGCCCATTGGCCACGCATACTGGGTTGGACACAGTAGGCCCTGGCCCTCATGAGCTCTTGCACCACTGAGTTTGATTTATGATTACAATTCAAAAAATGAATACCATCTCATGGGTTGCATTACATATATATCTTAAAAAGTAAATATTATGATACAAAATAATATAATTTATTCTAACATTGCTTTATAAGCTCCAATGTGTCAAATATCAGACTCCAGAACTGATAGCTATATTTATGAATCTCAATCAAATGAGATAATTTCTTGCAACTATATAGAAGGCAAGTGATGTAACAGAATGGAAAGAGGGAGAAGAGAGTGCAATAACCTATTTGGATCTAAATATATTCTCAGTGCATGCTGTTTCATATATTGAGAAAAATTCTTGTCATTGAAAAATTTTAAATAATCATAAACTCCTCTAATTTAAAAAAGTGTACAAAAATTTTCAATTCCACATTTTGTTTTTCCACAAATTTTTGGCAGATTAATAGAATTTAACTACTGTAAAGAATTAAAGTTGTTTATTCAAACAGCTTAATAGGAGCTAGAGAATCATTTAGCATATGTGTTTCTCTCGATGGTACAAAGTTGACACACATGACCTTTTATCATTCATTTGAGTGAGGTGTGTTATAAATATTCGTATCAGATATAATATTGATTTTGAAATGATGAAAAAAATTGGGAAAATCTTTAAAAAAAGTTTAGTATGTGGCTATATGTAAAAACATATTTTCTTGAGATTGTTAAATTCATTGTAAACTGACATAGCTTTGGCCCTATGGAAACAACTACCCATTCTTAAATTTTGGTATCCTATGTTCTTTAAGATGTCAATTGTGAACTTTGAATTATTTATTTGAAAAAAAAAAAAGGACTAAAAATTCAATACAAAATTTTCTAGCATTTATAAGATGATTAGTGGGCCTAAATGATTTTACGTGGAAACAATAATTGAAAAAAGTTGTATTAAAAAAATAGGAAAATGTATCCAATCTTTTGTTTTGATTTATATACAACAAGAAACTTTTTTTTTTGAAAACTACTTAATTGCCAGTAGTAATTGTAATATTCTACAAAGTAATATTTTTTAAAAGAAACACTATAAAAATGATTTTGTAGTTGTTCAAAGAATGAATTAGATGCTATCCGGGAGATTATAGTCAAATTGTATGAATTAAAAAAAAGCCAATTGTTTCATAACTAAAAATAAACGATGGTAACTCTTTAAAAAAAGAGTAGAGGAGATATAAAAAAAAACATGCTAAATTTATGAAGTGTTGCATTGTTCTTCTACATATATAATGATGAATGCAATTCTGAATTTTAAGGATCATTAATGAATCTATTTTATGTGTGTAAAAATAGCATAATATATGTTTTATATCAAGGCATTCTTTTTAAAAATATTTTGACACTGAAAATTACATAAGTCAAGTAATTAATAGAACTGCATTTAACAGAGTTCAAGCTTTTAAAAATTCATTTGCATATTATGTGATTATTAATTTATATATATATATATATATATATGTAATATATCCCTCAAATAATTTAAATATTTTTGAATACCATTTCAGATAGTTTGTAATGGACCAGGTACTTGTGTGCCACTGTGTGGAGCTGCTTTTTTGTTACATGTAAGCTATACAGTTTATTTTACTAATTAACTTGTTTTTGTTTAAGTGTGTGTAATTATATATTTTTTATTTTACAGGTACTAGGGGTGAAATATATTAAAATTGTTTATGTTGAAAGTATATGTCGAGTAAAATCTATGTCCTTGTCTGGAAAAATTTTGTACCATTTAGCTGATCGATTTCTAGTCCAGTGGTCGCAGTTAAAAGAAAAATACCCAAAAGCAAAATATATTGGTAAATTGATATAGTAAAATTTGTACAAATAATTTATTTATGAATAAGTATAGTAAATCTTGCTTTTCTGTATTTTAAATAAAAATATTTTGCTCCAGAGGTTGATCTGATATATGATAGGCACTTTTGTATAAATAAGAGATCTATGCACAAAAATAATTTATACTAAAAAGAAATCATATGTTTTCATTTTGAAGATATATTGAAGTATATGTTATAAATGACTTGAAAAATTTAGACATTTAGAATTATGTATAATTTTTTGAGTGTGCAAGAGTTAATTTTCATAAAAAATAGTTTATCTGAAAATATAAGTATGATTAACCTTTCCAGTATAATTTTTAAAAAACAGTTTTTGTAAAAGAAAAGTATCAACCTATATTGAAAGAAGAATCTATTTTTTTAATGGGAAAAAAATTATGAAAAAATTAATCAGTAAAAAAAATAATGAAAATATGTATAAATATGCCTTATATTTCTTTCATTGTAGAAAGACATTTCTTCTATGTATCAGATAAAACTTATTTTGATAAAATAACTTTTCACATGTTAATGTAAGATTATCTTTAGAAAATGAATTTGTGTTTTAGAGTAACAAGTACCATTCAAAACATGCATAACTGTGTTGCTTTCTGTTATGTCAAAAAACAAGTAATAAAAAAAAATATTTTTAAAATCAATTCCTTCTTAGATCAACAAAGAAAAATCTTATTCTAGCTACTTTATAGTTACAATAAAAATATGAAAACACATATGACAGAATCACAACATTAAGTGGTAATTAATTTTTATTAAGTATCATTAAAGTATCATATTGTCATCCAAAACAATCTTGTATATAAAATTTCAGTTCAACTGAAAGTTTTGAAACATAGAAAAAAAATCTTTTCAAGTTTTGATCCAAGTCACTAAAAATGAAACCAACGTGGCTGTATCTGTAATTCTTTAAATAATTAGTTCCAATCAATTAATTTTAATTAATTATCATTAAATTATCGTATTTTTACCCTAAGCAATATTGTATAAAAAATTGCAGTTCAAACGAGTGCTTTAAAATGTGAGAAAAAACTTTTAAGGTTTTGACACAAGTCGCCAATGTGGCTGTATCTGTAATTCTTTGAATAATTAGTTTTAATCAATTGATTTTTATTAATTATAATTAAATTACTATACTGCCATCCAAAATAATCATGTATATAAAATTTCAATTGAGCGCTTTTAAATGTATTGTATTAACGATTGAAAATTCCACGAAGATAAATGTAGAGTGAGTGTGAGCTAATAGTAGGAATTGAAAAAAAAATTCAATCATGTTTTTGTCAAAGAGTAGTATTTTTTTAAAAAATTAGTTTTACTAATTCATTAATGAATTAACTTACATCAATGTTATATGCAAAAGTTAAAAACTTTTAATAATTTCTCAAATTATTAAATGTTTTTAATCATTTTAAAGTGTTGTAAAATGTTAATTGAATGTACTGATGTAGAGAAAAAATGGAATTAAAAATCAGTTTCATTCTTCATACTAATTAAGGGCATGAGAAAAAAATAAGATGAAACAAATATTCTTTATTGCTGTTTAATGACTTTTTTTTGTTAATGACTTCTGTAATTAAGGTTCATCTCAAAAGAGATAAAAATTCATTCTATTTATGATAGTCAGAACTCTGTTCTTTTAAAGATTTTTGAAAAATTAAATTTCAGAGAATAGGTAAGAGTTCTCTCTCTCTCAATTTTTGTACATATTATAGCCAATATAATAGAATTTCATTTTTTGCTCTACTTTTTTTTTAAACTATCATTAATTTTCAAACAAAAAATATTTTGTGATTTTCTTATTCACTCACAATCTGTCGATATAATATAAAAATCGAGAATGAAAATTACTGGATGGGTATGCTAGAAAATACTTCAGAATGAAATTTTCTTTGATGTTTTCTTATATCTCCATACAAACACACTATTTTTAATTAGTATACCACAGAGTACCAAAATTGAATTCACATTATCCGACATTATAAATAGAAATACATGTATAACAATTTGATAAAGATTTAAGAAGTTAACTCCCTCCATCCGGTTTAATGTATAATTGTTTTTTAATTATGAAATTCTAGAGATTAAAACTTCTGGTATCAAATGAATGTTAAGGTATTGTTAGTTCATTATATAATTTTTGCAGGTTAAATGGTATTTGAAATTCCACATAGAAAACATCTTAAATAATTTTTGTATAAGAAAATTTCAGTTTTATTTTTTATGATGTTGAAGAATAAAATAGTGTTTATTCTCATTAAGTCATTTGGTGCATTTATTTTGCAATTTATACTGTTATTACAGAATAAATATTGGTTTTCATGAATAATTCTTTGTTGTATAAAAGAATGTTGATTTATGAGTCTGCAATCTTTCTTTTTTCAGATTTTTTTTTTAATTTATGATTCCTGAATAGTAGTTGGAAAAATTTCATTAAGAACTATAAATCATAAAAATGTCCATCAGGTTTATCTGTGTGGTATAGCTACCTGAATTATTATACATCTGTAGTTTACATCAGTGGTTCTTAAACTTTCGATCAATGTGCCCCCCCCCTCACGTATCAGACTGACATTACGAACTCCCAAGATTTTGAACACCCCTCCTTGAAGTATTCTTGAACAAAATACATGTTCTATTTGAGTTTTTTCATTGGTGGCAATTCACTGGAGTGATTCCTGAGAGAGAAAGGATGCAAGGTCTGCAGACCACAGTTTAAGAACTGCTGGTTTACATAATTTTTCATATATATAGCTTGGAATTTTTATGTTTCTAAACAGCAAACTAAGATAGTATCCAGTAGTAAAAATAGCTGTACAAAAACTTGAATATAAATTCTATTTTTGATAATTCATCCATCCTAATGTTAATTAAAAGTTAAATCAAGTTTGTTAAAAATTCTCTTTAGTGATTTAAAAAAAATTAATAAATATACACAAATTTCCACAACAATTCATATAAATAATTTTTATTTCTTGAGAACTTGGGATATTTTTTTTTCTGGTCTCAGTTTTATTAGATGATATTATGTACATTTATTTTCTTGAACCTTACCCAGAATTTAATATTTGTAGACTTTTGTCTTTGGTGGGAAATAAAATACTGCATGCGAACTTTAACAAATGTCATTATGAATGAAACAAGTTTATTCAGAGCTTCCATTTGAAACTTCACTTCTATAGCCTTCTGGATTAAGAGTCTGCCATCTCCAGTAATCTTCACCTAATTAAAAAAAAATATTGTTACCTAAATTTTAGAATGTTTAACCAGATAATTTCTTACATCATTGTTAAGGAATTAAACAGCAAGAAGGTAGAGATAAAGTTTAGACTATAATTTTCAAGGAAAAAGTCCGTTTTTGATTCAGTTTGAGTTTTCTCTTCAGTTTTTATTTGTGTTCTTAATATAGAATAGAAATAAAAACTTTTTCAGGGTCATTGTAAAGTCATTGTAATGCAAAATTATAATAAAATACATTTTTAAAATTATTGAAATATCTTCTCATTTGGCTCATATATATATATATATATATATATATATATATATATATATATATATATATATATATATATATACCAAATATATATATTCCACCTTTTAAATATATACACAGTTGAACCTCTATTTAATGAAGTCGCAAAATCCTGAAACTTCCTTCTGTAGAAAATGTGTTAAATAGAGATTAATCTTTTAATCTACTTTAGAAACAGGGGCATAGCTACAGCTGTATCAATGATATGGGGCCCCAACATGTGTAACTAGTCCATTTAATAGGGTTCTCATAAGAAAAAGGACCCTCCGGAGGAATCTTGATACAGGGCCCCCTCAGAACTATCTATGCCAGTGTTTAGAAACCACATAAAACGAATTTTAAACTAATAAACGCTATACATTATTAAAAAAGTAATGATTTGCATTTTTTTATGTAAATTTTCTCTCTTTTTTTTTTATAAATCTTAACCATTAAAAAAAAGGAAAAAAAAACAAAACTGCCCAGGAATACTCTGTATATTTTCAACTTTAAAAAATACTCTTTTATATTAAAATTAATTTAAATGACATTTTCTAATTTTAAGCCTATGAGTAATTTTAAACATAGATTATTTTATAACTTGTAATTTTAGGGATATAATCCCACATTCGTTCTTAAATTTAATTACTAATAAAACCCATTAATTTTATTTGAGCTTTTTATTTGAAAACTACTGCAATTTTATTGCTATAGGTAAGTTAGGCACTTGGTTAAACCAATTCAAGGCCATTGATCACCATAATATGTGTTAAAAGAGAGAATAATGTGAAATGTCCAGAAATGTTTTTAAAATAGGGTGGGAAAAAAATCAAATCATAAGAGAAGTTCTTTAAATAAAAAATGCACTTCACTATTTGGAGGTTACTTTATGAAGAAAATAGTAAAAAGTTCTTAGTTCCAGGAAAAGGTTCACTAAAATAGAAAAATTCACTAAACAGAGGTCTGACTATATATATATAGATATATATAAGCTGGAATTAAGTGAAATCAATTTAAATATGGTACCTTGCAGAATGTAGTATATTAAATCTTAAAATAACCAAATAATAACTATCACAAATTATTTGGAACCATTAAAATTCAAAGATATTTTGCACTTACTAAATTTCCTTAAAATGTATATATACTCATAAAGTCAAGATGTTAAGAATCATTTGTATTATGACTTTTTTTCCCTGAAAAAAGTCTCCTTTTTATAAAACAAAAACATTTTGCAGATGTCAAAAATAAAATATTGAATTAATTTTTTTAAAAACTACCATCATAATTCTTTTTGATAGTTGGAATTGAGGTTAAACTAAAAATTAAATTAGAAAATTTATGAATAAGCTTCAATGAATCACATAACATTCATTTTAAATAGTTTACTCAAAAAATTTTAATTAAAAAGTGGAAAATTGATTAATTGGTAAAATAGTACTTACACATCTCTTTCAATCCATACTGTGCTTTCCATCCAAGTTCTTTTTCAGCTAAGGAACAATCACCCCAAATAGCTGGTATATCACCTCGCCTTCTATCTGTTAATCTACAAGGAATCTGTGGGGGGGAAAAGTTGTTCGAGTTGAAATTACGTCTGTGTGTGTATTGATTTTATTTGAAATGAATTGGAATAAGTACAAAGAATAATTATTCACATAATTTTATTTAATTTTTTTAAAAAAAAATAAATTACACATTATTTTGCTATGCACACAAACAGTTATCTTTAAGTCTTGTATTAAAAATAATATTTTTTATTTGCTATTTGAGTACCCAAGAATTTTTTGTTGTCCAACATTGAATAAAGTATATAGATATATTTCTCACATTCTAAATTCAAAATTTTTTATTATAATTTTAAATACTTTGGTAGTACTTTCATACAAATATTTTAATTGCAAAAGATTTATATTACCTTCATGCCGCTCACTTTTTCAAAACATTCAACTAACTGAGCTACAGTTACACCTTGACCTGTACCTAAATTATATACCTAAAATACAAATCCTTGCATTAAAACTTTCAATTCATTAAAAATATATATAATCAAAATGTGAAAGCATTCTAAGTGAACTGTAACCCTTGAACTATTTTTAAGAATTGTGCATTTAATTATATATATAATGTCTATTTTCAACAATGTAAGATTTTGAGCATACCTTGTATCGGGGATTCTTGTCGAGCTTTTTTAAAGCTGCAACATGTCCTGTTGCCAAATCCATTACATGAATGAAATCTCTTACTCCTGTAAAATTAGTATAGTTTAGCATACAAAATACTTTTATGGAATGTTTGTATCAATGTATATTGAATTCAAAACAATGCAAGTGAAATTTTAAAAAAAATTGATTAAATATTTTTCTCTTGTATTTGAACTTTTTCTTTGTGTGAATAAATAAATTTAATTTTATCAGAAATAATACTTGTGATGCATCAAAACACTAAACTTTATTGGTCATTTAAAACAAATTTTAAAATAAGTATGATGGGTAAAAATAATTACATATGTTAATAATTCTCATAATGAATATTTTACTGAAATTTTTTTTAAATGATAGAAGTTTTGAATAATTACCTGTGCCATCATCTGTGTCATAATCACTACCATAAATGACAAGCTCATCTTTTTTACCGGTAGCAACTTGTCCTATGAATGGCATAAGATTGGTAAATGGTCTTGTGGGATCTTCACCTACTAAGCCAGAAGGATGAGCTCCAACAGGATTAAAATATCTTAATGAAATAATATTCCATTGCTAAAAAAA
This sequence comes from Trichonephila clavipes, assembly GCA_019973935.1. Taxonomy (NCBI): domain Eukaryota; kingdom Metazoa; phylum Arthropoda; class Arachnida; order Araneae; family Nephilidae; genus Trichonephila; species Trichonephila clavipes. The sequence continues at coordinate 13,546 of BMAU01016133.1, forward strand.
GAAAAATTTTGTAATTACATGCTATACTACAGATAGTACTAACATATTACATGTGACACTGAATTAAAATATTACCTTTTCTGCTCTGCAGATATCGGCCAACATCTGTTCAACAGCATATTTAGTTCGGCCATAAACATTGGTGACATCACCAATGGGATGAGCTTCATCTATTGGAAGATATTGAGGGTTTCCGTATACAACACATGAACTGCTGAAAACCATATTATAAACTCCATGTTCTTTCATTACCTACAAAATTAGGATTAGTTATAAAATTCTTTGATAATCTGATTTATAAAAAAAATAAATGACAATTTCTAAATTTTTTTAATTTCATTTTCTCTATAAATTAAAAAAATCTTTTTTTAAATTTTATACAATGATCTAGCTAACTGCTGGATCAAAATTATTAGATAAAATGCACAAAAAATTGTTAAAATATTATTTAATATTGCAAGGTAAAGTGTTATTGAATCAAAATCCATTTTGAAGTTGAGAATAGCTCTAAAGTCATTTATGATTTCATTTAAATATATTCTGCATAATTAGCTTAAACCTCAAAAACAGCTGTGCAGGATAAAAAAGATCACAACTATATATTGTAGAAATAAAATTATTTTGTTAATTCCTACTATTAATTCTCACTCTCTCCCTATATATATCTTCAAAATTTAAATCGTTTAATAAAATATACTTTCTATTCATCCATTCAAGTTCAAATAAATTTTTTAAAACTTTGAATCGATGACACTTCATGTTAATACGGTTTTTTCAAATATTAATTCGTTAATTAAATTTTATTTTTTGTTTTAAATCTATTCTGCGTTATTTCTGTCGTAGATCTATTATTATCTGTCGTAGATCTGCGTTATTTCTGTACCTGCAACAGATGGCGCCCCAGTACGTTTTTCTAACGAAGTAGGAATTGAGGTTAAATTTTTTTTATATTACTTGTTAATCAATTATTACACAATTTAAATGTGTATAATCTTTCATCAAAATTTTAAAAGGGTTTTTTTTTTTTTTTTGCAATTTACAACATAAATTATTCATACAAAAAAATTAACAACCAATTCAACCACAACTTTTTCACGGGAAATAAGAAACATGAATTCTTTAAATCAGTGTTTCTCAAACTGTGGGGCGCAAGCATATCGAAAATAAAAGATTTTAAAAATTTTTTACTAGAATGAAGTAAAAGAAAATATTTTCTGCCATAATAAAAAATATACACATTTACACGGAAATAATAAAAAAAATATATTATCTGCGATTTAACATCATCAGAAATAAAAGCTTCTACTTCAAAACCTCATTTTTTAGCTATATTTGATACTATAACTAAATAAAAAACGTTTTATTCGATTTGCTGTAATCCCATGATGAGAGATTTTTTTTATTACGTTTTCTTTTCAAAGCGAAAATGCTACTCTTTCAGAGGAAAGACAAAACTCAGACCCATAATCAAAAAAATTTTTAGGAAGATAAAAAATTCCTCACTGTTATATATTATTGCCATCAGCTGTAGGCAGCAGAATGTATTTGCTGTGGTTTGCCCTTCGAGCTTACTTGTAAGGTTAGTTACGTCCCTGCTCTTATGTATTTGTTTTTTCATTTAGGGAAGTTTGAAGGATTACTAAGCCAAGCATAATGAAAAACGTTTTACATAATTTTTTTAGAACATCCATATTGTAACAAATACACTTTTAATCCGGGAGCGGTCACGCCGAGCACACAGTGCACGAAATCGGTAATTCTGGCAAAATTGTTTAATTGTTACCAATGGCCCTGACACTATCCTCCTGTTTGACAATCTTAACGTGAACTAAAATATATTTGTCACATATCTCCCTCTTTTTTGGGTGTGACAAACGTTTTTTTACGATCTTAAGGTACTTGTCTTGTCTGAGTTCCCGGTGTGATAACTTTTTTTCCGAAATATTTTCTGTGTCCTTGAAAGTAGGTGAGTATATTTTCTCTTAATTAAATTATTCACTGGAATTACGATTTTTATTGTGTACTATAAAAATAATTATAAAAAAAGGATTGAGGTGACTCAATAACCCCGCTCGACCATTAGTATCGAGTGCGCGCCTGCTCCAGGGTTAAAACATGTAGACGTCTTTTCTCTTTAAATATTAAAAATAATACAATTATTCTTTATCAGAATTTTTTTTATTGTTCATTATTCAACATCAATTCTAAATGCTAATTCTGTGAGGCTTAAAATTACAGTTCGCTTAAAACTAATTATAATTTGAGCAATCATTTAAAAAAAATCATTTTACATTTTTGTAAACATTGTCGCACACTTGGTTTTAATCTCCTTACAATTAAGCGATTATATCAATAATGTTTTATTTTCTTATAAATGTGTGAACTTGTGCAAAGAGCGGGTACTTCAGCCGGTATACTTTTAATGTATCAGTGCTGCGTAGAGTATTTTATAACTAATTAATTCATACTAAATTAAGAACAAGTTTAATAAGTATTAATGACTTCCATGGGCTTGTCTTGCAAAGCAGAGTTTTTATAATAAATGCTTATGATTAGAAATTGACCCTCTGAGTTCTTTTTCTATATTTAGCTGATATCTATATTTTGTCTTCTAAGCAACCACCGCATTTTGCAATATGTTCCAATTTAAAAATTAGAGAAAGGAAAAATAACATAATAATTATCCTATTACTTAATTTTTTTTTTTTTTTTTTGCTTAAAAGTAACATGTACAAAATTTAATACTTATGTCATGAACTTGTACGGTTTATAATAAAGATTGTTGCTTTAGCGTCAAAGTGCATGATTATTGTATTCAGTACATTATTAATGTATAAGGGGGGCGCGATAAAAATTGTGATTGAAAAGGGGGGCGCCAGTATTGAAAGTTTGAGAAGCACTGCTTTAAATGGATCTGAGAGCACATATTAAGCAAACGAGCACTACACAATATTCATATTACTTTCTAGAATATCGATTATACGTCAATATATGTAAGTTTTACATAAACAACAACAACTAAGCATTTAAATTAATGATCTCCTAAAAATAAAATAAAAAGGTAGTGTTAGGTAATAGTTTAAATTAATTTTGGAGGGTAAAAGGATATGTTGTTTTATAAATCATCACTATTCAAATATATTCTCTTGAACAATAATAATATAAAAAAAAATCTGGTGTATTTACTCAAAACTAACATTTTTAATTAAATATTGAAATTATCTTACCTCTAACAAGTAGATGGTGCTCACAACATTATTTTTATAGTAAAATAAAGGCTTTTGCATGGATTCTCCAACTGCTTTTACTGCAGCAAAATGTATCACAAAATCAATTTTATGCTGAAATATAAAATGTAGAATTTCACATTTTAATCTTTATGAAAAAATAAAAAAAATTCATTTCTAAAAGATAATTAAAAAAAACTATGTATAAAACTATTATTATACTAAACTGCTATACATCTTAGAACATGAAAATCATATCAAGACAGATTACAAATCAAAGCAATATAGCAACAGCAATACATTAGCAAACTTTTAAGCACAAGACTATGAGATTATACACACACATGTTATATATAACTAGCTAGTATACCCGTTCTTCGCACGGATGAATTGAAAAATTAAACAATACGGATTGAAGGATAAATAAGTTTTTAATGAGCTAATTTTATGTGAATTGCAAATTAAAGAAAAGAAAAAAGCTTTCTGCATATCTTGGCAGAACAAAAAAACCATATTTGTTAAATTTTAAGACTGCAAATCTAATAGCTCACAAAAAGGATTTTTTTTTAAAAAAATATATTGCAATCTTTATATTTTTTTGTAAACTTGATTTTTTCCCCTCAGCTACCTGTGGGCTTCGTATTGGACAAGTCTGCTCTAAAGAAAAACTAAACCATTAGTGATGAACCTAGTAAATTTGAACCACAGTCAAAACGAACACGACGTAAGACTTAGCATCTCATTCTCCTTACTTCCACATGACACCACAGGCGGACTCGATTCCATTTAACATTTAGAAACTCTCATTATTACACATAAAAAGTTTTGAGCAGAATCAAATGGTACTAAAGATGTCCTCGCCAAATGTCAAAGTGTCTGAACACAATCTGGAACGTAATCTGAGACAGAAAAATGCCACTAATTTTAACATAAATTCACGAGATTTTTAAAATTGTGTTTTTATAAAAATACCGTAAAAACACTATTTTTCGCTTTAACCAGTAATGCTCACAATCTAATATACGCGATAATAAATGAAACATATCTTACACCAGAAATAATCAGATTATAACAGGCAGAAATGAGTATTATAAGCTTCCCTAACGAAGTCAGAGTAAAACATTGAGGCTGGAGTTTTTTTTTTTTAAACTGAAAAGATTTTTTCAATTCAGGATCGCAATCTTTAAGCCTTACGTGAAAACAATCTTATAATATTTTCTGTCTTCAGTCATTTTATAATGATCATTCATTCACTTTTTCAAATTATTGAAATGGAGTAAAAGTAACTATTGTCACTATTGTAAGATAAGTACTTTGTAACACAAATAAGGCATTTCCTCAGTGAAACGAACTGTTGAAAAAGCTAGTTACGAGAATAACGACTGTACATTAGAGTGGATCCCAGTTACATGGAGGAAAAAAAATTATCAATTGAAACGTACCTATGCGAAAAGGATGTTCTATGACAGCGGTTCTGTAATCTGAGGATTCTTAGTGCCTTTCTAGGGTGTCCGCCTAGGTCTCTCATTTGCTATTAAGATTAAGATTGTCTTCTTTTATAGACTCTAAAATGCCACGTGAACAAATTGAAAGATGTGCTAACCTAGATGAGATCACTAAATTGCCCCAATAAAAAAACTTTGTAAGAATATGTACTTCGACCAAGAATGTTGATTCAATTTTTTATTATTTGCAACTACATAGCACCATTACAACAACACAATTTTTTAAATTAGATTTATACTGTTTTCTTAAAGGATAAAAAGAAGTGTTCAAAAAGTCTGTATAAGTAGCAGAGGTAGTCATAAGATTATTGAGGAACCTTTAAATGCCTCAACCAAATGTCAGGAGAGGTGTTCAAAATCTTGGGGGGTCTGTGGTGTCAAGCGGACACATACAAGGCTCCACAGCGATCGAAAATTTAAGAGCTGATGTTCTATGATATGAAAATTGAGGGAGATCAACAATATTTTGAAAAAAGATTTCAAAATTTAATATTGTCACAAAGAGTTAAATTTTGCAAAAAAAACCCCCAAAAAACAAAAACAAAAAAACCCGGAAAAGGACAATTTTGGTTGCATGATTTGACTCAAACTAATTTTTTTTTCTACAATATAACCAAATGTGATGACTATTGATAAGTAAGTATTGAGTAGCAAATAGCACTATTGTACGTTGCAACATTTCATAACCCTACACCATTTAACCAGTGCCATCCAGGGGCGTAGCTACCACTGTATCAGCCGTATCAATGATACGGGACTCCCAAACTACAGGGGCCCCAACATGCGTAACTACAGTACTACTAACAGGGCTTTCTTTTCTAAAAGAGGGTCTCGAAGGAGTTTTGTTACGGGGCCCACTCAGAACTAGATACGCCAGTGGTCCAATCCAAACTCTTCTCCCCCCCGTCTTCCGCTTTAACTTGCACTCCAATTTGACAGTAGACTTTTTTTTTGAAAAAATTTAACACTAAAGGAGTTATTTAATGTACGTGATGTTTTTTTCCCTTGAAACTATTTAGTATGTGTCTTTTCATCACAATGTTAAAAAGTACTAAAATGTTTCAATTTGACACAAATTACTTTTTATATATATATATATATATATATATATAACCATAAAAAAACTCAAATACCTAAACTTCATTCCCCTTTTGTGGCAATATTTTTAATATAAATATTAATTTTTTATTTTATTTTTCTCTTAATCTATATACCATAGAACATCTTCCCCGCATAGATAGGTTTTGAAATTCTGAAAAAAGAAATTTTCTGATTAACTGTACTGTACACGCATATATATATATATATATCCACAACCCCCACTATTCAAAATTATCCATAAAATTTTATATAGTTACGTTACCTTTGAAAATATTCCAGATAATCTTGCTCTATCCATAAGATCACATTCATAAAAGGTAATTTTCTTCCCTGTTATTTGCTCCGCTTTGTGAAGACTGGGCGCATCACCCTTTTGTCCTATAAAAATATATTTAAGATTATTTTCAGAACAAATCCTTAAATCGAGAAAGAAAGCGAAAAAAGTCAATTTATCAAATAAAAATTATCACGTATAAGATTATTCCTTTTCTCATTTTAAAGTTAATTTAAGGATAAATTATGTTGTATAGTAAATGTATCTAATTACGCCTTTTAGTAAAACAATTAGTTTTGGGCTAGAAAAAACCATGGCTGTAGGTAATTTATTTAAATGAAATAAAGTTAGTATAATACATAAAATTGTTGATAATATCAGTTACTAGCCGTTACTTGTCCGCATTGCTGTGTATTTCATTAGTAAGGATTAAAAAAATTCTGAGATTGATAATAGTTTAATACTATAAACTTGCATATTTCATAGTTATAGTTTACCTCCATATTCTAATATTAGATAAAATTACTTATTATTATTTTATTCATATATACGCTAGTGTTACTAAAGTTATGGTAATTTGTAACTCTCTTATTAAATTTTATTTCCATTCTTTTTACACTTTTGTTAAGTGCTACATTTCAGCCATTCACATTATTTAAATCTGCATTATGGTCCAGAATCTGGCAATAACTTATTTATTGCACTCAGATTTAGCGCGGATTCTGCATTTTTAAGTGCAATTTTTAGGTAAGTTACCTCTATCTTGTAATGGATTTAGATATTCCTATCCATTACTTTCAATAGGTTTTTGCTCAGTATTATTTACATAGAGGGGGAAGGTTGGCTGGCCGAAAAACATGTTCAACCCTACTTTTATATAAATTATTTTATATTTTAGCTGTCCTAAGTCATCAATGTTTATAATACTGCAGCATCCATTTCATAATTTTTAATATAGTGTCCTTCATTGTATGATCTTTTTACTGTCAGTATTTTTTTCGAATGTGATTGATGAATGATTATCTCTTGTTTGTAGAGAATTAGACTATATATATATACACGCACACATATTATTGGTATTTCTTAAGTCATACCATTAAGCATTCGGTTGTATTGAAAACATTCTTACAACTCTCACCTCTAGATTTAAAAAAGATAGGACTTGAATTTCTAAAATTGAAGTAGAATTATCTTTTACACTCCTGTAACCCAACCCCTTCCCCAGAGTAGACTTTTACAAAACTCATTCCCCCTCCCCAGTTATTCTCTACTCAACAAAATAAACATGCTTGGCAAATTTCAAGATTAAATCTAATAATTCAAAAACGAAACTTATTTTATCAATATGCCATGTAAGCCCATTTGAGAATCGATTTCCGTAAGATCTGTCCTTATCGAATTTAAGCTCAACAAAAGAAGTATGCATACCTAATTTAACACGAAATAAAAATGTCAACTCTTGCCACATACAACTCAAGACTTTATTTTACAAACTGAATATTCCATCTCCTTATCTCTTGCCATCGAAAGTTCCAGAACTTTCCATAATTAAAATTACAGTTAATTTTTATAAATAAAAGCACGCGCGCGCGAGCATTAATATAAAGCACGAGAGAAATAAAGAATTACAATTTTTAACACGCTGGGATGAATGGTTAAATCATTACAATAAATAAATAGTAAATATTACCATTTGTTACACTTGGCAAATTTCAAGATTAAATCTAATAATTCAAAAACGGAAATTATTTTATCAATATGCCCTGTAAGCCCATTTGAGAATCGATTTCCGTAAGATCTGTCCTTATCGAATTTAAGCTCAACAAAAGAAGCATGCATACCTAATTTCATTATTGTGGGTTTAGTAGTTCGTAAACGGATTTTTTTGTATCTAACTCCCCACAATCGCCCCATAGTAGTCGATTTTCGTATAACCGTTTTTAGCGAATCTTTCGCTACCGAAAGAAACAATCTTAAAGAAATTTTAAGTCCGTTCGCGTCTAATAGTACAAATACGGGAGTTTTAGCATACAAAGAGATTAACTCTTGTTATTTGATTCTAACCTGTCAGTTAAAAAATTAATTTTCTTATAATAGTACCTAATTTCTGATGTTCAGTTAAAAACTTTCGAGGTTAGAAACTAAAAAAAAAATTGAGGAACCATATACAAATATGTTACTTTAATAAAGAAAATACATTTCTTCTAAGAATTCACAAAAACATTAATACAGTAATACCCCGAAGTTACGCGATTTTCAAATCTCATGGATTCGTCCTTTGTGGGCAAAAAATGGTAATGTGATTGAAGAAAATGATGATCTTGCCAGACAAATTTAAAAGCAGAGAGTGATGACGTTCAAAAACTGCTGGATTCCCACATTCAGGAGCTGACAACTGATGAGCTTATAGAAATATGTGAGCAATCACATAACATTGAAGAACTTCGAATCCAGTTCAATCAGACGGTTGGGAACTGGAAGTTTGATAGAAGGCCAGAGTTTAAAGGAATAAATTATGGTTTTAAAAAATTAAAAAAACACTCTTTCATAGTTAATGGAACTAAGTTGCAACTTAATCTTTTATAGCCAAATCTGAAATTAGTCACCAAATCTGGAAATGGGATCTGAAATTAGTCGCCAGATGCGGGATGAGATCTAAAAATGGGAAATCGTTAATCCTGATGATGCTGATCAGGACAATGGAACAAAATTGTTAAATTGTTGTATTGTCATTGGTCCTGGACAGGTGAGCAAAATTTCGAATTAATCTGACCTTTTAAAGTGGGTAAAAATTGAGTCCAAAGATTCCGTTACATAACAAGTGAAGCTTATAAAAGGGTGTTAAAAGGGTTATAAATTTTAGAAGATATAGACTCCAATGATGAGCGTACAAAACAAGGAATAAAAATATTATTAGCATGCTACGAAGAAATTTTGCGCGAGAAAAAAATATTTTGAGCAGAGAGACTACTTTTTTAGATTTTATGAAACCTTCTAAATCAAAATAACTTCGGTTTGCCGTTTTGTATTTGTGTTATTTAAGATTTTATTAAATATATTTTTTTTTCACTAGGATATTATTTTCTTTCGTCTCCGTCCCCAAATAAAAATAATTTATACGTACTTATATGCAAATTCATACCCCGTCTTATGCAGTTATCAATCAGTTCCACCTATCGTGTAAGTTCGAGATATTACTGTATTCATGAACAATGTTTTGAAAATATGTATACATATGAATGGGCGAAATACATATTTTTCTAAATATATATATATATATATTTTTGTTTATTACATTCAAGGATAAGACTTTATTCCTTTTAATGTTTAGATATAATCTTGTTTGCAAATAACTAAAATACATTTTTATACAGATGAAGGAAATATATTAAACTCCTATATTATTTATTCAGTTCCTTTTTCTTTAAATAAAATGTATATTTTTTTCTCTGATAGTTTTTCACTCTGCTAAAAAGATCTTAAGTTGACTCGCATAACCAAGAGATTTCTTTATGTTATGAAATCCTATGAATATTAAAATCATATAAGTTCGTATTTCTTTTTTAAATAATGTACATAAATTCCAATTGAATTGTGTACAAATATAGAATACAGGTGTTTCCTCTGAATCTACAGATGTGTATCAATTAATTTATTTTCCCGATATTTTTGAGCAAGAAATTTTGTTTCTGCAATAAATTGTGGAGAAAAAATACGATCAAAATAAGCTCTTTCTACGATTTACTACGATTCGGAAACAAAATATTTGGAATTGTCAAAGACTTAACATAAGAAAATGTTAATGATTAGGAGTTTAATATTTTTACGACTTTTATTAACCAAAATAAATAAACGATTGTTCTTTAAAATTTAGTCCCTTGCAGACACAATAAAAATTGCTGAACACGAGACTGAAGGATATTGAAATATTTTTTCATGTTAAAAGAATTTTGTGTTAAAGGATATTGTGCACCCCCTATATATAAAAAAATTAAGCTTGTTAGAGATAGTTTATTTTATCTACATAGACGTTGCTTTTTTGGGCGTCTGGACTGCGAAGCAGTCCTCAATCCCATATCAGGACATGTCTTCGATGAGGGGCATGGCGAAAGTGGTGTTGTACGTTCTGCTGAGTGGCATGATGACGATTGGCTGGACGATAGGATCCGGGAGGCGTGGCTACTGTGCTTTGTCGGGGTGGTGGTTTTTCAAAGTTTTTGCCTTGGCTGAGAGCTAAGTAGCTGCTCTCTGATTGGTTGCTGGGTAAAGTGAACAGTGACTCCAATTGGCTGCCCTGGGGGCTGGGTTTTAAGAAATGAGGAGGAGCAAGTCCAGTGGGGATGGAAAGAGAAAGAATAATGACAAAAATTTAAAAAAGTAAAATTTTAGAAAATGGTGTGCAATTAAAAAATTGCACGAGGGAATTAAATTAAGGAGGATTATATGAGTCAAGAAGTATTCTTCTTGGTCTTTTAGAATTATCATCAGGAATGTTGGAAGTTAAGTTTAGCATATTTAAGTTGTTGGTTGCTGGTAAATCATTAAAAAAGTTAACTGCAGAATCTACATAGATATGTATGTAGGATTTTCCCTTTGAAACATTTGTTAAAAGGTTGAGTCATATCCCTTTCAGAGAACCATAAATCTCAATTTTATTTATTACTGCATTCCGAAGCAGCGCCATCTAGTGAGCTTTCGTAGCTCCGGCTTGAATAATTTTTCGGCAGAGGCCTACTAACCACTGCTTGTTCAACACGTCGCGTCTTTACCGCATTTCCGCGCCCAGTGCGGCACCACCAGTCCTAACATCCAAGAATGAGAAAGGTTTATTTCCCCGTCTTCTAAAGGTATAACTCAACTTTTAATTAACCTAATTCCTGCATTTCTTTCTCTTTGTAAATATCCCCTTTTGTAAATATTTCCCTTTAACTTTAAATAAATTCTCTTTTACTTTGAAGTATTTGTGTTTAAATGACTTAGATTAAATTAATAATTCATCACTCACCCTTAAATACTTACCCCTAGACAAACCACCTCGCCAATCTAAAATCCCGCCTTCTGAAGAGTCTGATTTTTATTCGAAGATTTATTCGGACTCCCACATGTATGTATGCATATATTTAATAAAAATCAATGAAATAAAAACATTTACATGAACTTAAAGGAATTTAATACAAAATTTTCAAATTTTTTTGAAAAACAAAACATTTGTTGAGTTTTTGGAAAATAATCTGATATTTTTCTTTGCATTGTATTTTTATAGTATCAAATTGTCAATAAATCGTTCGATATCGTCCATTTTATTATTTATTTCACCATTGGAATGTGTGTCTAAATAACTGCGCATACTTTTCATAATGTTCCTCATTTTGGATGATGTGGGAACAGGAGCTGCATTATTCATTTCCTTTACATCATCGACATTTTTGCATCAATGGTACTTTTTTAGCTTTGAACAAACTTCAAAATGTCTTGGTCTGCCATAGTTGAAGCAGTATTCACATTATCATCATCTACTGGAATGAATTCTTCTGATAATACAGTAGGACAGTCCAATCCGGCTGGTGTTTTCCGTATTTTGTTCATTCCCAGAAGGGAAATCTTTTCGTGTTAAGAAAAAAAAATGCATGAAAATACATAGTAGTTTGTCGGGATCGTGGTTTTCCCCCCGTGTTAACCGATATTTCGTCTTAGGCGCTTTCGTGTTGAACGCACATCACTGTACATGAAATGAGAATTGCTTCATTCTCCTTCCTTCTTTTATTTTCCAATTTTTAGTTTTTCAATCACTAGTTAAAGAAAGAAAATGTTTGCAAATGGGATTGCTCTAGTGCAAGGGGTTCTTAAAACTTTTCGGGGTCGTGACCCCATTTTTAGTACAAAAATTTTGCTTGACCCCATAAACATTGTTCAAAGTTTGCGCATTCTCGGGTACTTCTATCTGTATTTTATTTGTACTGCATTATTGTTTTGCAGTAATAAACATCCGCAATAAGTTTTTTCTTCGAATATAACGTTATAGAAATTTTAATAAACAAAATAAAAAGCATTAAAAATATAATTACACGGTAAATTATACATAAGCTATAAACCGCTTGTGACGGATCTATCCGCGATCCTTCAACTAATCCTCTTGGGAAATCTTTGGGCTATCAATTCGCGTTATTCACAACCAACCCTTCGGAAAAAGAAAATCGTGATATTCAAATTAAATTAACTTACTATATAGAGTCGAAGTTTTCTAGCTAGAATAGAGAGTAGGAGAGGAGATATACTCGAATCAGGTGAGATTGCTACCGACAGGTATCATATTTGAGTTATTGTGGTTATAGACTTATTAGAAGGAAGCTTTAAAGTGACGATTGTTCACTGAGATTAAATTGATATTAGATTAAATCTGATGATAGGTTAGATCTTTTATAAAGTATCGAATTCGATGGTCTCCTAATCGTTCGTGTATTACCGTCGTTGTTCCACTTCCGTGGTTAGCATCGAGAAATTCTCTTACTATTGGGTTGTTCGGAAAGTAATTTCGTTTTTCCCCGACAAAATATTTAATTGTATTTTTTTTGCACCCAACTTCACATTTAAGCCGTATAATTTTTATATGCTTTGAGAGCTCATATAGCAAGGCTTGTGTGTGAAAAATTTCAATTAATTCTACGCAGTAGTTTTTGGTTGGTGCCCTTTTAAATATGGAGAGCGATAAGCAGCATTTTCGACATATCTTACTGTTTTACTATAGAAAGGGTAAAAATGCTGTTCAAGCCAGAAAGAAATTGACCGATGTGTATGGAGAAGGTGTGTTGACAGTACGCCAGTGCCAGAACTGGTTCGTTAAATTTCGATCCGGCAATTTTGATGTCGAAGATGCACCACGTTCTGGAAGGCCGGTTGAAGCTGATAAAGACGCGATAAAGGCATTAGTTGATGCGAACCGGCAAATAACAACACGTGAGATCAGATTGAGGTTAAATTTATCAAATTCAACAGTTTATGACCACTTGAAAGGCCTGGGATTATCCTCGAAGCTCGATGTATGGGTTCCCCATGTTCTCACAGAGAGAATCGCTTCTCAAACGTCTCGAAAATGATCTGTTTTTGAAGTGCATCATCACTGGGGACGAAAAATGGGTTGTATACAACAACGACAAACGCAAGAGGTCATGGAGCAAAAAACATGAACCGGCTCAAACCGTTTCCAAAGCCGATATTCACCAAAAAAAAGGTGATGCTGTCTGTTTGGTGGGATTTTCAAGGAATCGTTTTTTTTTTAGGTTTTACCGTAAAATACAACGATTAATTAGGAAGTCTACTGTCATCAACTGGACAAACTGAATGATGCACTTCAACAGAAAAGCTCAGAACTAATTCAACAGGAAAGGTGCAGGGTTTCACCAAGACAACGCGAAACCTCACACAAGTTTGGTCATTCGCCAAAAGCTTTTACAGCTTGAATGGGATACAATGCCACACCCACCATATTCTCCAGACCTGGCATCATTGGATTATTATTTGTTCCGGTCACTCCAAAATTTTTTAGATGGTAAAACCTTCACCTCAAATGAGGAGGTCAAAAACCACCTCGATCAGCTTTTTGCCAGCAAAGACCAAAAATTTTATGAGCGTGGAATTATGCTACTACCAGAAAGATGGCAAAAAGTGTTGGACCAGAACGGCCAATATATAATTTAATAAAGTATTTGTTTATTATACGAAAACTGTCTTTCATTTCCACAAAAAAAAAAAAAAAAAAAAAAAAAAAAAAAAAAAAAACGAAATTACTTTCCGAACAACTCAATATTATTAATTGGATTTGTGTCTTTTCATTGTGTGATAAATAAATAGATTGATTGGATCATGGCGAGTGTTTCTTCCCTACCTCCAACATATCTAGGTGCCCAAAAGAGAAGTGTCAACCACTCACACGCTTATTAAGTGTTTTGGGATCACTTCTGAGATCATCATCTTTTATTAGCAACGGTATATGCAAGATTTAAATATCAACTTGTGTGGGAAGGTTATGCTTTTGTTTATTTTTAAATAAGTTATAAAATCTTGGAATAATAGTCGACACCGCCGGACGAAATGCCTCAATATTCTCTAGATTTAATCGAATTTCAATACAAATCTAAATAAGCAATTAAATTATTGATTGGCTTTCGCAATAAGAATCTAAATAAACAAATTTTTATCATTATTGTTAATGATTAACAAGTTATTTTACACAAAAAGATATATCAAAAATCGTAAAATTTTTGGAGACCCCAGCTGCAAGTCATGCGACCCTATTTGGGGTTTCGACCCCCAGCTTAAGAAACCCTGTTTAGTCAAGCATAAAATAAAATATGATATACACCATTAGCGCTTTTGAATAATGCAACTGTTTAGAAAATATTTCTTCAATCCTACTATTAAAGCAGCTTCATGAAGTTTTGTATCTTTTTTCAATGCTAGAACTAGATTATTTCAAACAATGTATGTTTTAGATGTTGATCTAGCATGTAGAATGTTGTTGCGTGCAGTCGTTGACTTGAAAACCAGTTGCACTAATGATGAGTAAGGTCAAATACCTTTTGCGCGCATTAACACTTCTGTCTGTACTGATAAATATACAATAGAAAAGTAGCAAGTGAAAAAACTACTAGAGAAAATTTCCTAAGCTGTATTAGTTTTTTAAACCTAAACAGAAAAAAAGTTTGATTTGAATATTAACTTTTTTATGTAGTTGACTTTATGTTCTGATTGGCTAAGTGACTGTACAATCATAGAATTAAAAAAAAAAAGAATGGTTTTTTAAGAGGAGTTCTGAACACACCCTTGAACAAGGTTTTATAAAAGTGGCTGTAATGTTTTTACCTTTTTAATTTTAAATAATTTAAGAAATAAAACTCGTGTCCTTAGATTTTCTAACTGTAAAATAATCAAATTCTTAGGTTCTAAAAAAATAAAACTGAAAAAAGTTCGAGTTTTCTATATGAATATAAATGGGAGACTCAAATACACCATAGAAAATATTGAAAAGCTAATTAAATTTTTTAAAATGTGTTTAATTTTAACTGAAATCAATGCTGTGAATTTTTTTTACTAAAATCAGATATTTTCAAAGGTACTCTAATGCTCATTATGTTTTTTGTGTTATCATGTTACTTTGATATATATAAACACAGAATCAAACTCCTCTATAATTTAAATCAACGCATCTAATTTTTGAATATTTCTGTTACTAACTAAATCAAGAAGAAAAATGTAATAAAAGTTTATGCCGAAATTCCTATTGACTTAAAACGTTAAATAAAATCAATTTATGTTTTGCTAAATAAATTTATCTAAAATATTGCATTCTAACTTCTTACTTAGTATTTGTAACGTACTTTAATGTGTGTGCTCCAAGTTTTAATATTTAAAATAATTAGACTGAAAACATACCTTGAATGAAAAAAGATTTTCATATTTCTATTAATAAAAGACCTTTACCTTTTTCTTTTGTTGTTGTTGTCTGTCTTTCCTTTCGGGAAGGACACGACATGATGTCACAAAACCGAACAAACGAAAAAACGAACAACATTAAAAGCAACAACTTGTAATATTTTCATATAAATAGGCCTTTACGTCTTGCTCAAGTCTTCCAAAAGATAATTAAAGTTCACCATTAAACATTTAAATTCCATCGCAATATATATATATATATATATATATATTGCGAAGAAAGGGCAGGCCAAATCTCGGATTGATGGCCTAGAAAAAGATCTCCCAGTTTTAAGAACTAGGAATTGGAGAACACTGGCAGTATATAATTATAAGTGTACACATAATGTATATAAGTATACACATAATATATATAATTAAGTATACACATAACATATATAACTAAGCATATACATAATATATATATAATTAATTACACACGTAATATATATATATAATTAATTATACACATACTTATTAGACTGTATTAAATATTCTTTCAAATTGTCCGTGTAAAAAAGAGGTTCCCAAACATTTTTGTCTCATAGACCCCTTGCCATGTTTTTCGGTATGGGGTAGACCCCTGCTTAATTAATATTGAATTTCTACAAATTTATCAGCTTAAATGTCTTTTTGATATAGCTAGTACTATTACTATTACTTTACAAGAATTAAAATTTATAACTGATGAAGTATAGAGTTAAAAGTTTAAAAAGCACATGTTAATTAAATTAAAAGTTAATTAATGTATAAAATAACTATTAAATAAAACAACCAAGCAACATACAATTGATTTTATTGGGAGGGTTGAATTTGGCACTTTTCTACATTTAGTATCAATCTTGTCAGGTTTAACTTTAAATATCCTCTGTTGGTAGTGTCCAGTTTCTTTTTTTGTTTTCGAGATAGGTAACTACATGAAAATTTTTCTTACTAGGAAAAATAATTAAAAACTTCCTTACGATATTCCATAATTCTGGCCAAATAACAGATCTGCTTTTTTAAAGCCAAAATTGCAGGAATCCGTTTCTAAACTTTAAAATCTTCATTGGTGCATATCACGATCAGTTCCCGTTGTCATGTGACATTTTTTCCCAAAGTGACCATGTAAATTCATTGCCTACTGTGGTATTACCATAGTCAAAGCATTCTCAAAATTGGTTTCAAAATCTCAATAAAAGGCAGTTAAATATGTTGAACGTAGGTTAAAACGTGCTGACAGATTGTCTGGGCTAATTTGAGAAAATTCCGGACCTCTTGTATTATACTTCTTTAGCTGAACTCTGGAAAAAAACTCTGAGATGGTTCGTGTTTTTTAAAAAAAAATTATGCTGTCACCTTGTACGGACGAATTAACGTCATTAAGTTTAGTAAATACATCTGCTAAATAAGTAAAATTTGATATCCAATTGATTAAGTTTTCTTTGAAAATTGAATCACGATCTAGTTTAACGAGAGCCAATATCACTTAGACCCCTACTTACACTTCATTGACCCCAAATTATTTTTTTGCTGACGTGGACCCCCTTTGCAGGTCGTCATAGACCACTTTGGGAATCACTGGTATAAAAGATCTTAATTAATAAGGTATCTTATAAATTCCTCTTAAAATGGCAATAGCATGCAATATATATATATATATATATATATTGTTCAAGTTTTTATAATTTAATCTTACAAAAGAATATGGCTAACTTAATAGTCTTAGAATAGATTAGAAAAATTATATTTTTATTTCACACATGTTATATTCAATAAAAAGGAAAAATAGTGTCTATATAAGTAAAATTAACTTATTTTTTTCTCTAAAAATTCTTTTAACAGTTTGAAGCAATGTAAATTAAATATTTAGCAATTACAGACTAGTTCATTTATTATTAAACAAAATTATCACAATATATTACGATTACAAAACAAAATTATCATAATAAATATAACTACGTTGTATTTCAATTTCGAGCTATTGCTGTTAGGATCCTTTATGTATGGTAAATAATTAATGTGAGTACTCAAAAGCTCATTAATGTTTTGCATTTTAAATAACCTACTATCGTCCTTTATAAGCGACTAAGGAAGTTATTTTTGTACAAGAGGCAAATAATATTTTTTTCATTTGAATAACAATGCCCATCGAAAATGTTTTAAGAAGATTACGGTACATTCAAGCAACGCGAAAACACTCATACTTAAAATGTTAATCAACATGAAGATATTCTACGAAACTGATGACATTAATATTTATGTATAAATAAATAAATAAAATAAAAAAAGCGCAAATGTAGCAAAATAATTTTTTCTTTTCACTTTATCTTATGCTATGATTAAAATTCCTGGGCATTAAAAATCTAAAAAAGAATTTGAAAATGAAAATATTGTTACCTTTTTTGTTGTCCTACTTTGTCTTGTTTGCATAAGCACAGGAAGATAAAAAAATTAGTTCGGAAGTCAAATTGATACAAGATTCCCTCAGTTTTCTTCGAAAAAGGCTCTTTTTCTCAGGGTTATTCTGTCCCTTTCTTTTCATTCATAAAACTTGACCGTTTGACTTTCATCACTTTTGTTGAGACTAATCTCTGCCAAAATCTATCTCTTTCAATAGTACCCGAATTCACGTATACAAAGCAGTAACAGTTATAGGAAATTAGTTGAAAGGGAAGGAACCGGATGCCGAAATTCTTCTTTATCACCCCTTCCCCCATGGGACCAGCGTTGAGAAACACGGCTTTAAATACTAATGAATACTCGTTAAAAAAAAACTTTAGGACTCCACAGAAAACGTGAATATTTTGCATACACATTTTAAATTTTTTTCCCCTTCGAATTTTTATTCTGACTCGATTATTTTCCTCATAAACTAGTTAATTTTACAGCCAGTTTGCCGCCTCCTAAGGTTGCCGCCGGGCCGGTTTGTCTCCCCCCCTAGCGTCGGCCCTGAAGGGAACGATCACATAAAAGCAATAGCTTAGTGAAATTGTTTTTCATTCCATTGTAAAGAAGGCTTACAAATTGTGGAAGAATAATCACAACTTGCGAATTTTTTTCACAAACTTCTCACTCCATTACGTAGAATGTATAAATATCAATTTCTGATTCAAATGACTGGTAATAGCAGTATAAACACTCTCACTTAGGCAAACGAATTCAATGCCAAGGCTTGTAATTTTTTTCTTAATTATTTGTTTTTACCTGGCACGGCATTGACGAAGTTGTCGATGACTATAACTTCATATCCTGCCTGAAGCAACTCGATGACTGTATGACTACCGATGAAACCAGCTCCTCCGGTCACGAAAACAGTCTTCTTAGAATTCATGTCTGAAAAAAAAAGAAAAAGAAGAATTAGCAGGGTTAAATCTTAGAGGCAACACAGTGTCACGCTTGAAATCATCGCTGAAATCTAAGCAGTAAAAATAAATGGCAACTCATGGGCATTTCAATGTTAGGTATGTAATTTCATCGTTTTTGCGCAACTTTTCAGTTAACTTATTATTTTCTTAGTTCCTAAAATGATATTCAAATGACGTAATTTTGAAAATGGCCGTAACCTATGTGCGTGTTTATGACAGTCAAAAAAGACTCATCACCTTCATATTATTTAGTCCTTCACGATGTTATTTTGTTCATGCTTAAGTTATAATCTGTGCGTGTGTGTTTGTCTCTAAACTCCTCCTAAACGGCTGGACCGATTTCGATGAAATTTTTTGTGGGGGTTCAAGTAAATTCGAGAATGGTTTAGATTCACAATTCGGTCTGATATCGCAATTAGTTAAAAAGATATTAATTAAAAACATTCAAAAGTACAACTCAACATTCACCTGCATTGTTGTAACAACGCTATTGTTATAAACAAGTAATATAAAAAAAAAATTTTAATCAATTCCTACTAAGATCAACCAAGAAAAAATTTATTTTAGCTACTTTTTATTAAATAGTTGCAATTAATATAAATATGTATATACATATAACAGAATCACAACATTAAGTGCTAATTAATTTTTATTAATTATCATTAAAATATCGTATTGTCATCCAAAACAATCGTGTATATAAAATATCCTTTCAACTAAAAGCTTTAACTCGTGAGAAAAAAACCTTTTCAAATTTTGACATAAGTCGCCAACGTGGCTGTCTTTGTAATTTTTTAAATAATTAGTTTTAATCAATTAATTTTTATTAATTATAATTAAATTGTTGTATTGTCCTCCAAAATAATCATGTCATTACATTTCAGCTCAATTGAACGCTTTAAAATGTATTTTATTAACAATTGAAAATTCCACCAAGAGAAATAAATAAATAGACAAACAAATAAAATATGTATAGAGATCGTGAGCTAATAGTAGGAATTGAAAAAGACGTAAGTTGGCGTCGAAAATTGATTTTAAGCCAAACTGGCCAAACCCGGTCTTTATTGATAAGAAAAGGCAGACAATTCACGCTTTTTAGCGTTTTTAATTAATATCTTTTGAAATAATCTTTATATATGTAATTCTTCTGTGCGTGTGTATGTAACTGAATTCCTCCTAAATGGCTGGACCGATTTTGATGAAAGTTTTTGTCTGTTCCAGTGGACTCGAGAATGGTTTAGATTTATAATTCGGTTTAGAAATGTTTATTTAATTAATTTTTTATTTATAAATTGTTGATCTTGGAATGTTTTACATTGGATCCGGCAGACTGCACTACGATCGCAGTATCGAATATTCAAAAATCTTTTATTTTGAATTTAAGATGTGTGTACAGGACAACGTCTGTCGGGTCCTCTAGTATATATATATATAAATCTGCTTAAAACTACAAACTAAGGCTATGACCTTGTAAATAAACACAGAAAAAGGGCTTGAAACGTGAAATTTCTACATTTATGCGTCAGTCTGCCTTTTCTTGTATGAATCAAAAAGATTTTTAAACTTTTCTGATAATTTTTTTTAAATAAAAAAATATTTTTTCTTTTATCGAAGTACTTTTTTGAGAATTTTCTCAAGACCATAACTGGAAAGTATTTAGACTTTTCCTACACACAAACAGGTAAACAGACAAGAATCGAATGTAACAATCAATTTATTTGTTGTATTTGTTAGATATTTTATCACATTTTCCGATAAAATTAATTTCGATCACTACCCCATCCAAAATAGTTTGTGAAAAAGTTCATAGTTTTTATATTTTATATATAATTCTATAGTTTTCATAATGAAAGTAATAACAGGCAATAAATTTCGTTTCGCCTCACATTTTGATACCTTACGTCACAAAAAATTATTCTGATAATAGTTATATATCGTTCTTTTTTTCGGATATATTTTGATTTATTGTCACAACTAGTTCGTAAATATGGCGAATAAGATAATTGTCATAAAAAATAATAATAACTATTTGAAAAAAAAAGAAGCTATTTAAATTATCGTTTGATTTAAAACGATAGCTTTCCTGTGCGCCAAAGCATTGCACGGGGAAAGTAGTTTTACGGGTTCAAACTGCGATGAATTAAAAATCAACTAATTTATTTGCATCTATCATGGAAAACGCGAATTCAATGAAAAATTAAATCTTTATAAGATTAAAAAAATCAATATAATATTTAAATAAAATTCTTGTGTTATAGTTGTGTGTGTGTGTGAATAGCACAAATTTGTTTTAAAATAATTCTTAAGTTATCGGACTACGTTCGGAACCGTGATTTTGCAAAGCGCATTAATGAATAATTTTCATGATATTTAGTGTCACTTAGATTAGAATATATGCATACATTTTTTTTTGTCAAAATGTCCTTAAAACAATTTATTTAAATACAATATTTTGGCAAAAAATTAACTTAGAATAATCTTTCCCCCAAATGTTCTCCTTTTGTGAAAAATGCTTCTATTACAATAATATTTTGCTTGTATATAGCTCAGACCTCTCTACAGAGGCTCAACTATAATTTTTGAAATATATAACTTAAAAGTGGGTTTATTCCTCTTTTACGACAACAGAGAAGAGCAATTTTAAGAAAAAAACACGAATAGTTGTTTCAATTGGTGGTAACTCTGAAAATAATGGGAATTTTTAAAAATTCTAGTTGAGCTTCTGTAGAGAGGTCTCAGCTATATATAGGCAAAATATTATTATAATAGAAGCATTTTTCTCAAAAGGAGAACATTTGGAAAAAAGATTATTCTAAGTTAATTTTTTGCCAAAATATTATATTTAAATAAATTTTTTTTGTCAAAATCTCCTTAAAACAATTTTATGCATGTATTCTAATCTGATTGACACTAAATATCATAAAAATTATCCATTTATACGCTTTTTTAAAATCACAGTTCCGAACGTAATCCGATACCTTAAGCAAATAAAAATATTTTAATGGAAAAAATTTATAAATTTTGAGTATCTTTTTGATGTTTCATTTAATACTTAACAAGTAATTTAAGTCAATTCTTACTTAGATCAACAAAGAAAATTTTTATTTTAGATACTTTTTATTAACTAGTTACAATTAATATAAATATGTATATACATATGACATAATCACAACATTAAGTGGTAATCAATTTTTATTAATCATCATTAAAGTATTGTATTGTCATCCAAAACAATCGTGTATATATAAAATCTCAGTTCAACTGAATGCTTTAAAACGTGAGAAAAAAATCTTTTAAAGCTTTGACACAAGTCGCCAAAAGGGTCGCTAAGTCGCCAAAAATGATGCCGACGTGGCTGAATTTGTAATTTTTTGAATAATTAGTTCTAATCAATTAATTTTTATTAATTATAATTAAATTACTGTATTGTCATTCAAAATAATCATGTATATAAAATTTCAGCTGAATTGGCGCTTTAAAATTAATTATTAACGATCGAAAATTCTACCAAGATAAATAAATAAATATATAGAGAGAGTGTGAGCTATATACATAATAGTAGGAATTGAAAAAGAGTATCGGTAATTCTTATCTACTCTATTTTGACGTACGGATTTTTTCGAAATTTCACCCATTTTTATCTTAATATGCTTAATTATTAATGTACAAATAAGTTAAAGTAGTATTCAGTTGAAAATAGAAACTTCCGTAAAATACCCCACAAAACATTTTCTTTTTATTTTATAAAACTTATTATGAATTTCTCCCGAAAATATACTACTTTTTTCACGTGTTTGATTCAGAATCATCACATATTTCATCCAACTTTTACATTATTATCGGATAGTTTTTCTGTTAAAATATACTGATTTTCATTAATAAGTTTCATTTCATATTTTGCGTCTTATTTAAAGAGATTAGACTTTCTAAAGTAAACTCTGTTTGAATATTGATAAATTTAAAACTTATTTCTCCAGTAGAATGGATAGGGAGAGCAGTATTGAGAGATTTTGAAGTAAAAATTCCAAAAAAACAAATATTTCAATTCTAATCCTAAAAATTCTACGTTTAAGAATCCAATGATGGCTATTTTCGACGACCGCATTTTGACCTCGGTCAAGTAACGAGGACGATATCAGAGCTGACACCACCCTCTCTTAACTATCACACCAAGCCAACGGGAGGGCATTGAGCTACGACAGATTTAACGCGCAGAAGCCCTTTCTACACATGGTGAACCTTCAGTGGCACCAGGACTCGAACCCACGACACTCTGGCCACGAGTTCGTGACCACAACCACTAGACTACTGCGGCCACCGGTTTTAAGTGGAATCAGAACTCGAACTTTAGGCTCAACAGAAGCATCGCTAATCACGATCGCAACCATAACCATTTGACGAAACAAGTTCGGAATCCATACGGTTTTCCATAAGAGAGAGAGAGAATTCAATTTCTTTTTAAAGATAAGTAATTTTTTTTTCAAGAAGGGAGGTGTACGGAATTTTTTATCGGATCTCTATTTGACGTAGTCGCGAAATACCGAAAAACGGCTCGCTACGTGAAAAACTCGTTAAATAGAGTTCGATAGTTTCAATACACCTGGTTCTTCGTTCCAGGAAAAGTTTCGCAAAATAGAGAAATCCACAAAAGAGAGTTTCGTAAAATGGAGGTCCAACTGTGTTTCCCATTTCTTATATATAAGTACATATCTTCTTTTATTTGAAATAACATTTATTCAGCTCATAAAAAAGAATCCAGCACAAATATTTTAAAGTATATTTTAAAATTACAATTCTTTTAGTACGTAGACATCTTAAAACGATGCAGTTTTCGTAAATTTTTATCACGACAGTTTTTCGCCAGAAGGAAATGAATTTCACCTCGCATGCTCGAAAACAATTGCATTTTCCGCGCCGATTACGAAAAGTCATACACACACAACATCTGTCTGTCATGAACAGCTACATTTCGCCCTCTTTCAACTGATGACATGAAATTGAATACGGGTTCCTTTTTTTTTTCACAGCGCGCAAGACAATCGAGATATTCTGGGAATAAAATAAATATCGAGTGATCGAATACGGATGTTGAAATTTATAACCTATAATGTTGTACCTGTTAAAAAATTTTCAAATTGTTATCATAATGGGTAAGAATTACATCATATCTGGAAACGCATTTCGTTGATCTATTCGTCAAAGAAAATTTGATTAATTTTCTACGTAAATATAGGGATCAAAAAGAATATTTTCGGCATTCTGTTAAGTGTTTGCAGAGTAGACTTAGTTTTAATTGAGAAGAAATATTAACGAATTATATATATAGGAGGCGGTGAGTGAGTGAGTGAATATTAATGTCGTACTATGTTCAGCTACACGAGGGCTTTGGGTGACGGACCTCGTAATTTTGAACTATGGTTAAGTGACGAGGACGACACCTGAGCTGGCACCCCCTCTCCTAACTACCACACCAACGGGAGGACGTTTGAGCTCTCGACAGATTTAACGTGCATCACTCCCCTACATGGCGAGTCTTCAGCGGCACTAGGCTCGAACTCGTGACATGCCTTCCACGGGTCCGTTACTTTGACCACTAGGCTACCCTGGCCCATTACAGGAGGCGGATTTCAGAATCTTGAACTAAGACGATACTTCAAGTTTTCAAGGGAGGACTTAAGATTCTTGATGATTACCATACTCATAATTTCATGTGACAGATTTGACGGAATAGAACATCAAATTCTCAATCTTCTATTCATTATTCCAAGACCTTTTCATCAGTGTACCATAGAAATAACTCTTTTCGTGCCGAGAATGCATACACAGGAATGCTTCGCTTCAAAAATAGTTAGTTCTATAATGCAATTACATATATTTCTTATAACAGAAATACTATTTATAAAAAATAGTTAAAAAAGTACAATAATATTCCTAGCATGTGCTGAAGGCCCTTCTCAAAATAAAACATTACGAGTTAAGCAAAATATTCCTATGTTTGCTAACAATGTTTTTTTAAATCTGTTTTAAATTTAAATTATCCGACTTCTTCAAAAATTAAACCAATATATATGTAGATTTTCCATTATAGTACTAGATTTAATATCATTGTACAGTTTTAAAACATATTTCACGTGCTCAGACAAAACTCTTCATATTCTATCTTAGCAAGTAAGTCTTCATTTTATATATTACCCCAAGACCGAGCTTACCCAACAAGGGTTAGAGCTTTCAAGCCAGTCTCTCAGGAAGACCTCCTCAACAGCATACCAAGGAGGTTAATGCGTAACAGTCCACCGGTCGAAGTTATTGAACGAAATTATATAAACTACAGCAAATAAAACATATACAGGCATACACATATATACATACATGTGTCAGAAAGAAAGTAAGATAAATAAAAAAAAAAGTATATCCACAACACACACAAATGAAAAAAAATCGGGGGAATTAACTATACAAATAATGCATAGTTAATTCTCATAGATATCGAAGATGAATGAGTGAGTGAGTCAGTGAATATTAACGTCGCACTGTTCAGCTACACGAGGGCTTTTGGCGACGGACCACATAATTTTGAACCATGGTCAAGTGACGTGGACGACTACCGTTAAACGGGAAGACGTTTGAACCCTCGACAGAATTAACGTGCATCGCTCTCCTATACGGCAGGTCTTTAGTGGCACTGGACTCGAACTCGTAACAAGGCCAGCCACGATCCGATATTTTGACCACTCGGCTACCGCGGCCGATATCGAAGATGAAGAGACAGGCGAGGAATAAAAAGATCACAGACACACACCCAGAGTTATATTATTGTTCCTAGATATAGTACTTATAATTTAATTGAAAAATTTATTGTGAATGATGGAATTATTCATAAGACTTATAGCAAAACTCCGGCAGATTTTGAAGACCGAAATGAATCGTAATCTTTTGTAAATGTGAAATGAAACATGAAGCAATCAGCATCTCCAAAGGAACCACATGGACAAATAGGATTAATTATCAGTTTGAACCTATATAAGAAACAAACAGGCCATGATTAAAGATTGTGGAACGAATCTTGAACATGGATTAGTATTTAGATTAGTCTTGGGTATGTAGCTTTTGATCCTTAAACCGGTATTAGAGAAATATACCAGGAACTCCCCTAGTTTCTAAAAAAAAATTTGTTTTGTAACGCGATTAACGAAAGAAAATCGAGAGAGAGAGTGAGAGGGCCATGAATACTCATCTCCTGTCCTCAAGGAGTTACCACTTTTGCGTAGTAATCGGCAGTGTTGTTTTCATTTGTATCATTAACGCGGGTTTTAATTTAGTATAAATTATGAAACAAACAAAGAAAACATAAATTAGTTTTAATTGAATTTTAACATTGAGAATTACTAGAATATATACTTGAAAAGAAATAAAATATCGGAGTAAATGTGGATTTTTGTATTATTGTGCATTACCCACTACACAGAAATCGATTCGTTCGAGACTTTCGTTTTATTGTTTTAATCTTTTCAGTTTGTTGTTGGATTTCAACTATAATTAAGTGACCATGTTGGCCAAATGGTCCTAGTTGACAATGTTGTCCTGGCGACTAGGCAGTGGTCCTGAGGCCAGTGGTGTCGAATCGTCAGAGACGTCTAAAGGCATGGGCCAACTGGGCCCAGGCCATCGGTCTCGAGGGAAATTACGAGGTTCGTCGTCAATAGACGTTGGATAGACGTTGTCTTTTGGGCGTCCGGACTGTAACACAGTCCTCAATCCCTTGTCGTGATAACTTGGATGTGGGGCTTGGCGAAAGTGGGGTTTTTCATTCTGCTTAGTGGCATGGCGGTGATTGGTTGGTCGATGCTGGTCGTTGGATGCTGGTAAAGTGATAATTGACTCTGATTGGCTCCCCTCGGAGCTAGGATTTAATAAATGGGGAGGAGCAAGTCCAGTGGGGAGATTGATTGATTGAATATTAACGTCGCACTGTTCAGCTACACGAGGGCTTTTGGCGACGGACCACGTAATTTTGAACCATGGTCAAGTGACGTGGACGACACCTGAGCTGGCACCCCTCTCCTAACTACCACACCACACCAACGTGAGGATGTTTCAGCTCTCGACAGATTTAACGTGCATCGCTGCCCTACACGGCGGGTCTTTAGTGGTACTGGGCTCGAACCCGTGACAAAGCAAGCCACGGTCCGATACCTATACCACTCGGCTACCGCGGCCACGTCCAGTGGGGAGAGCAGGAGAAGATTAATGACAAAAAATTAAAAAGATAAATTTTAGCAATTAAGGTGTGCAATATTTAATTGCACAAGATTAAAAAATTACGGAGGATTGTAAGAATCAAGAAGTATATTCTTCTTGGCCTTTTAGTATTGTCATTAGGAGTGTAAGGAATTAAGTTTTGCATATTGACGTTATTGGTTGTATCCAAATCAGTAAAAAAGTTAATTGCAATATTCTGAATATGGGTTTTAAAACTATTAATTTTAAGAGCGGTCCGTCGTCAATAGCCCGTATGTAGTTTTTATAGTGCGACGTAAATAAACAAAGTGGCAACATTAACAAGACTGTATTATTATGTTATTACCGTCGTTTGTGTTTTGGTTTGTAAGATTGTGTGTGTGAGTCATGTACATTTATTTGTTATGGGCTACAAATTGTTTTAGTATTTGATGGCGTATGCAATACTTAAAAGAGTCGCAAGTCTACTCTTACGCATTGGGCCCAGATCCTCAAGAAGCCTTAAGATGTCAGTGTGAGTCGTGGATTCAAGTAAAAGGCTTGTAATTTTTTAATAGAACTAAACAAAGATTACATGCTTTTTCCGTTTAATGGGTTGTTGTTTTTCCTTATGCCACCTGATCTCGACTGTGTCAGATCCAGGCCCCCGAAATTCATCATGGCAAGGGGCTAGATGCCCGTCTGCGTAGCCTAAAGCACCATACAGGTGACAGTACGATTTAGCTCAGTTCCACCCCAATTTTGAGGGAGAATACCCAAGTAGGGGGGGAGGTCAGGGCTTCACGCCTCCTTACCCTTTCCACCAACCTCACGAGATGATTTGCGGCTTGACGGCTATACAGAGTACATCCATGCCGCAAAGGCACTATACATTTACAAACATCCCTATCTTCTCCGAGATTCAAACCCAGGCCCTACGGCACAGCAGTCAGCGTCGAAAACCACTATACTGGATGGACGACTGCCATTTAATGGGTGTTAAACCTAGACTAACTTGGGTCAAACAAACAAGGTTTAACTTTTGGTTGGTTGCAAAAAAAAAAAAAAAAAAAAAAAAAAAAAAAAAAATCAATATTCAAGGAAGCGTAAGTTTATTTCGCATAATACATTATAATAAACATAAATAAAAAAACAAGACAAATTTATTATTTACGACTTGACACTTCTTCTCTGCTACTATTTTTTCTTTTCTGGGAAAAATTGTGATATTTTATTATTAAATTATTGTGTGCCGATATATTGGACGGGCCTCAAAAATGTTTATTGTGGGCCGCGAGTTTGACACCCGTGCTGAACATTAATCTGTGGACGTATATACAATACTTTTGTAATGTTAATTGTAAAGTATTCTACTGATTTATTAGAAGTTTTAATATAAGCACGTATGCATCTTTTATCTCAAATTTCAAACATTTTTCGCTTTCTCGTTTTTGATAGAATTTCTTCAATATCATTAGTATTGAAAATTCCTCTGTTTTAAGATGTTTATTGAAAGTAACTTTATAATCTCTCGCCATGTACTTGAATTATTTTCCATTTAGTTTTACAATAAGTACGGTAGATGTAACCTATTCCAAATTGTCAGTTTTTGACAGCGTCCCAAGAGATTTTAAGGTATCCGACTACGTTCGGAACCGTTATTTTGCAAAAGCGTATAAATGGATAATATTTATGATATGTAGTGTCACTTAGATTTGAAAATGTACATAATATTGTTTTAAAAATATTATATAACAATAAAAAATACTTAAGTACAATATTTTCACCAAAAAATGAACATAGAATGACTAATTTTCAAAGTTTTCTCCTTTTTATTAAAAATGCTTGCATTGTAATAATATTTTGCCTGCATATAGCTCAGACCTCTGTACAAAGACTGAACTAGAAATTTTGAAATATATTACTTAGAAGTGGATTTATCCATATTTTACCACAACAGAGGATAGAAATTTTAAGAAAAAAAAAAAAAACGCCGGTAATTATTTCAATTGGTTGTAATTCTGAAAATAATGTGAATTTTTCAGAAAGTCTTTACTTTATATAAGCGAAATATTATTATTATAGAAGCATTTTTTATTAAAGGAGAACGTTTTGAAAAAAGGTTATTCTAAGTTAATATTTTGCCAAAATATTGTATTTAAATAATTTTTTTGTCATAATGTCCATAAAATAATTTTATACATGTATTCTTATCTAAGTGATACTAAATATCATGAAAATTATCCATTTA
Source organism: Trichonephila clavipes (assembly GCA_019973935.1). Lineage (NCBI taxonomy): Eukaryota > Metazoa > Arthropoda > Arachnida > Araneae > Nephilidae > Trichonephila > Trichonephila clavipes. The sequence goes on from BMAU01016133.1 coordinate 42,936, forward strand.
TGCGCTTTTTTAAAATCACGGTTCCAAACGTAGTCGGATACCTTAATCAGCCCAACTCACTTTCTACGCCGCGGCTGCAGTGAGTGAGTGAAGATTAACGTCGCACTGTTCAGCTACACGACGGAGAGAATGGTGTCGTGGACGACACGTCACTTGACCATGGTTCAAAATTACGTGGTCCGTCGCCAAAAGCCCTCGTGCAGCTGAACAGTGCGACGTTAATCTTCCCTCACTCATTCAGCTAGTGTAACTGATTTCGGTTGGACTACTATCGACCGGTTTTTCTTGCCTAATTGATTGGCGACGGACCACGTAATTTTGAACCATGGTCAAAATTTGGTGACCGTGGACGACACCTGATTTCTTCAGTGGCACCAGGTGCCCTCTGTTAACTACCACACCACACCAACGGGAGGACGTTTCAGCTCTCGACAGATTTAGCGTGCATCGCTGCCCTACACGGCGGGTCTTTAGAAATTTTGGTACTGGGCTCGAACTCTCGACAAAGCCAGCCACGATCCGATGCCGTTATACCAATCTTCAATCCGCATTATTAGTTTCGGCTACCGCGGCAAGGTCAGATTTAACGAGCAACGCCGCGGCAGCCTCTTCTACACGACGGGCAGTGGCACCCTTACTCGAACCCGCGATAGTCTGACCACGAGTGGTCATGGTCGTGACCTTGTAGACAGCGTCGCTTCTTTCAAGTCGTGTGTTCGTGTCCTAGTGTAACTGATTTCGGTTGACTATCATCTATCGGCCACTTATCCCGCCAAGTTTTTTCTTGCCTAATTGATTAAAGGTCACAATCGCCAAATGTATGGGTTGCTACTCCAAAACACAACCAGCAAAAACGCGCCAAATAGGCTATTTTTCAAAATTTGGCGGACCAGTGGCCGATTCGACAATTTCACCCTGATTTCTTCAGTGGCTCCAGGTGCATGTTAAATATGTGCTTAATATACATGTTAAATACGCCGAGGCTAAAAGTTCTTACGTTGGTATGGTATGGAAGCTTGGACAGTGGAGTGCCGGTTCAGGTGTCATCCTGCTTGACTGAAATCCGAAATTACGAGATTCGTCGCAAAAAGCTCTTCGGTTTTTTAGAGTGCGATGGTAGTAAAAAATCAAATTAAATCAGCATTATTTAAAAAAGAAAAAAAAGAGAGAAAATTGATATTAACTTTTCTTTCAATTGCCTTATAATTTAAAAGAAATTTTAAAATAATCTTTATTCCGCATTATTAGTCTCAGGTGTCGTCCACGTCACTTGACCATGGTTCAAAATTACGTGGTCCATCGCCAAAAGCCCTCGTGTAGCTGAACAGTGCGACGTTAATATTCAATCAATCAATCAATCCGCATTATTAGTTTGCTTGTTTTAATGAATACTACCCGCTGTTTCGACCACTCTTTCTGTGTGTCGCATAGGTCAGATTTAACGAGCAACAGCCTCTTCTACACGACGGGTCTTCAGTGGCACCCTTACTCGAACCCGCGATACTCTGACCACGAGTTCGTGACCATAACCACTAGGATACAATTTAATTGAAATCAAAGACAACCAGAGAGAAGAGGAGATTTTCTTTTGAACTCCAAATTTTACCAAGCGAAGCAAGTACCTATTTTAAAAAATTCGATTTTTTAAATTTTATAAACTATTTAAAACTAATTTTGATCATTATTTCAAGCACTGATTCATAAGTCATCTGAATCAAAATGAAAAATAGCTCAACCACACTTGGGTAAAAATATTTACTACAGAGTGTTTTTTTTCCAGGTATAGAAGTTTAAGTTGGCATTACTTTCCAAGATGGCGACCGATTTAACAGCTGTCATGGATGCCTTGATTTATTCTCAGTTTGGTTTGGCAATTCATCATGAATAGACTCACGCCTGAACAACGCATTCAAATTGTGCAATTTTATTTCGAAAATAATGGTCGCGCGCGATTTTCATAAGCGAATTTTGTTTAGCGATGAAGCGCACTTCTGGTTAAATGGCTACGTCAACAAACAAAACTGCCGCATTTGGAGTGAAGCTAATCCACAAGTGTACGTCGAAACACCGTTACATCCAGAAAAACTGACTGTTTGGTGCGCTTTATGGGCTGGTGGAATCCTTCTTCAAAAACGATGAAGGCCACAACGTTACAGTCAATGGTGATCGGTATAGAGCCCTGATTACTAACTTTTTCATTCCTGAATTGAACAATCATGATATCCAGGAGCAGTGGTTCCAACAAGACGGCGCAACATGTTTTACAGCTCGTGCCACAATCGATTTATTGAAAGACACGTTTGGTGACCGCCTATTTTCCCGTTTTGGACCGATGAATTGGCCTCCAAGATCTTGTGATTTAACACCGCTAGATTATTTTCTGTGGGGCTATGTAAAGTCATTGGTCTATGACCGGATAAAGGCCACAAACGCAATTTGACCATTTGGAAGACAACATTCGCCGTGTTATTGCCGATAGACGGCCACAAATGTTGGAAAAAGTCATCGAAAATTGACGTTCAGATTGACTCCATCCGAGCCAGCCGTGGCAGTTCTATGCCGGAAATCATATTTAAAATGTAATGCCACAAGATTATCTTTCGAATAAAAAAGATTCATGTCAATCGCAAATAAAACAAAATCGTTGTTAAAGTTCTATACCAGATAATCTCAGTGTTGTGTGTATTTTTTTAAAAAAACATTTTGTTTTACTTCTCTTTTCGGTTATTTTTTTTTATAAGAAAAATATAGGTTTTTAGTGTTTAGGGAATTAATCGTTGTTATAACTATTGTTGATCTACCTCTCTATGAAAGTGCTAAGCGGGATTACATTCTTAGATACATACTGAGTCATCAAATTAAAACAATGCACAATAAATTCATGTAGCAGTATTCTCCTATAAGGAAAAGAGGATATAATTTTATACTAATAAAGATTTCAAATAATATATTATGACGGGTGTAAATAATAAGAGAAAAGATAAAATAAGTAGCCGCAATTCTCAATAACACAAAAAAGTTTCTCGACTTTTTTTAATGCTGTAGTATGGGAACAGAATACACTATTAAATGAGTGAGAGTGACATTAAGGTATGCGACTACCCTGAAATCATGATTATTTTCAAAAATTGATAAATTTTGTTTATGATTTTATTGTATATGCCATCATATTAGCTTTATAAAAATACCAAGTTTTTAATTTTCCATTCACTAGAACAAAAATCACAAGTGTTTTAGTAAAAGAAGATGTCATAACTTTACACAAGGTGTCAAACTTTAAAATGTGGATTATGTATTACTGGAAATGTGTTTTTTGCGAAAAGTTCAAACGGGGACAGCGATGGCTCAAAAAGTTTTGAAAATTCTTTCTGAAATTTTTTGTGTTTGTTCTGTATAACAGTAGAAATGTTTTGTCCTTCCGATTTATCAATCACTGCTTTATTTCAAAATTTACAGTCCTTTATGTGAATATTATCCCTGTCTTTTTAAGCAATTTCATATAATCACTAACATAAAGTGCTCTAGTTTTTGTAAAAATTAAAATATCTCTTATCCTGAAGGTCATTTCAAACATGAATAGTGAAGTAACACATCAAAATTGAAAAATTTAGAATTTTCTGATAAATGTTTTGTACAGAGCGGGCCTCGTTTATGTAATTCTTTGTACATTTTTACCGTTTTTTCCCATTTTAATAATAATAATTTTTTTTCTGCTTTCAATTTTAGGACTTTTTCCCTTAAAATATACTAAATAAATCTAAAAATCCCCAAAAAATCCCCATATTTCCATTCTTTCAAAAAAAAAAAAAAAGTCGCAAGTAGTCGGATACCTTAACATTACACTATAAAGCAACACGAGGGCAACTGGCAATGGACATCGTAATTTCGAGTGAGTGAGGGAATATTAACGTCACACTCTGTTCAGCTACACGAGGGCTTTTGGCGACGGAGCACGTAATTTTGAACCATGGTCAAGTGACGTGACGGCACCTGAGCTGGCACCCCCTCTCTTAACTACCACACCAACGGGAGGACGTTTGAGCTCTCGACAGATTTAACGTGCATCGCTGCCCTACACGTCGGGTCTTTAGTGGTACTGGGCTTAAACTCGTGACAAGGCCAGCCACGATCCGATACCTTGACCACTCGGCTACCGCAGCCCCTCGTAATTCCCAGCTTCTGTCAAATGATGAGGACAGCATCTGAACTGATACTTCTCTCTCCGAGCTACCGCACCACACCAACGGGAGGATATTGAGTTCAACATATTTAACATGCATCAGCCCCCTTCATACGGCGGATCTTCAAAGGCGCCAGGACGCGGACCCCCGATTCGCCAGTCACGACTTCGGGAACATAACTACTAGGCTACCACAGTCACAGCTTCTACATGAAATTCATTCGGTTTATTACAACAGTTCTGAATGGATATGGAGCAGGACTATGACGCTCTCTGTTCATTGATGACTAGCAAGAAAAGTGGAATACAGGGCAACTTTTTTTCTTCCGTTTTTTTAAATATACTATAGTGGTTACTGAGTTATTATATAATTCGATATTTTCAAGTACATTTTCTTGTATTTCGAGTCCATTTTTTTCTGAATTTATAAGATGTTCTTTTTTGTATAAGAAAAAAAAAATCACCTTTATTTAGTTTTTAGTTAGTGATAATAATAATAAATAATTATAAATACACAGAAGAGAAAATAATGAACACTCATAGCATTTATACATGTTTTAAATATTTTTTTAATGAAATTAAATTGAAATATTATCGAATGCGAACTAAATTGAAATACATTCAGAATTTTATTTGATGAATTCGCTAAATCCCGAAAAATATGTTCGTTATGTGGAGAATTCGTTAAATAGAGGTTCATCTTTCAAAATACACTTTGTAAACCACATAAGACTAATTTTAAATACATAAACACTATTTATAATCCTAAAAAATAATTATTCACACTTTTTTCGTAAATTAATATCTATTTTATAAATTGTGTCCAAAAAGAAATCTGCAAAGAAAACAAGAAAAAAAATGGGGGGAGAGAGAAAAAAACATTGTCAAGGAATACACTGCATATTTTCAACTTAAAAAAATAATTCTTTTTTAAAATTAAGGATTTTTGATGGAATTTTCTACTTTTAAGCCTACAAGTAATTTTAAATTTATAGCTAGAACATTATTTTAAAACCACTAATTTTAAGCAAACATTCCAACATGTGTCTTTAAATGGAATTACTAATAAAATCTACTAATAATCTGGAATTACTAATAAATAATTACTAATAATTTTTATTTGAAAAATTATGGCAATTTTATTGTTCTTGGTGCGTTAGGCACCTGTTAAAACTAGTTCAAAGCTATTGATCACAATAAAATGTGTTAAAAAAGAGAGTTTGAAATGTTTAAAAAAAATGGAGAAAAAATCAAATCACAAAGAAAAAAGTTCGTTAAATAGAAAATTCACATCGCTATTTGGAGGTTATTCTACGAAGAAAATAATAAAATGTTCTTGGTTCCAGGAAAAAGTTAACGAAATGGAAAAATTCACTAAATAGAGGTTCGTAAAACAGAGATGCGACTGTATATACATTACTACTAGAGGACCCGACAGACGTTGTCCTGTACACACATCTTAAATTCAAAAATTCCAAATTTTTATGAATAAGCTTTAACAATCTGGACCATTTTGACTAAAATTTGAGTAAAATTTCAAACACTAATTACATCTGAATGTAATAATTTAATTAACACACGATTTATTTCAACAAAATAATAACACGAAGTGACAAAATATTTTCCTCAAATGATCCCAGCTCCAACTGTCGGGACCAACTTGAATTATAATAAAATATTTTTGAATATTCGATACTGTGATCGTAGCGCAGTCTGCCGGATCCAATGTAAAACATTCCAAGATCAACAATTTATAAATAAAAAATTAATTAAATAAACATTTCTAAACCGAATTATAAATCTAAACCATTATCGAGTCCACTGGAACAGACAAAAACTTTCATCAAAATCGGTCCAGCCATTTAGGAGGAATTCAGTTACATACACACGCACAGAAGAATTACATATATAAAGATTATTTCAAAAGATATTAATTAAAAACGCTAAAAAGCGTGAATTGTCTGCCTTTTCTTATCAATAAAGACCGGGTTTGGCCAGTTTGGCTTAAAATCAATTTTAGACGCCAACTTACGTCTTTTTCAATTCCTACTATTAGCTCACGATCTCTATACATATTTTATTTGTTTGTTTGTTTGTTTATCTATTTCTCTTGGTGGAATTTTCAATCGTTAATAAAATACATTTTAAAGCGTTCAATTGAGCTGAAATGTAATGACATGATTATTTTGGAGGACAGTACAACAATTTAATTATAATTAATAAAAATTAATTGATTAAAACTAATTATTTAAAAAATTACAAAGACAGCCATGTTGGCGACTTATGTCAAAATTTGAAAAGGTTTTTTTCTCACGTGTTAAAGCATTCAGTTGAAAGGAAATTTTATATACACGATTGTTTTGGATGGCAATACGATACTTTAATGATAATTAATAAAAATTAATTACGACTTAATGTTGTGATTCTGTCATATGTATATACATATTTATATTAATTGCAACTATTTAGTAAAAAGCTAAAATAAATTTTTTCTTGATTGATCTACAGTAGGAATTAAAAAATTTTTTATATTACTTGTTTACAACAAGGCAGGTGAATGTTGAGTTGTATTTTTTTTTAATGTTTTTAATTAATATCTTTTTAACTAATTGCGATAGCGGACCGAATTGTGAATCTAAACCATTCTCTAATTTACTTGAACCCACACAAAAAATTTCATCGAAATCGGTCCAGCCGTTTAGGAGTTCAGTGACAAACACACGCACAGAAGATTTTTATATATAAAGATAAGATAACGTACTTTTTATTGCGCTGCCGACTGACTGTGTAGAATAATCTTATTTAAAACATTTACTGCAATTTAACAAAATGAAAATTTTCACTAAGAGATCGATTAATTTCCTGCTCAATTTTTCTTTGGATATTAGCGACGTGGTAAATATGCACGGTGTTTATAATGATGAACTTTTTTTTGCACAAAATATAATTTTAATTACTTATATGCATCAGTTTTATAACGGATTTTATCTTCTATCTCAAAACTTCTGAAATACTAACAAGAGAAATTTTCTTTTAGCAAAGAAATATATTTGTAAATTCAATAAAAACATTTTGTAAAATCAAAAAGTGAATTACATACAAAATTGATTTTGCAAGTATATTAACTTTTAGAACAATTTTATAGTTTGAAATCAGTATTCTAAATAAAATATTTTAAATTAAGTTATAATATCAATTAAAAAATGAAAGCATTTAGGGAAAACAAACATTTTCAAATGTGCCGATATTTTATTATGTTTTCTTTTAAAAACCAAATGTTCAATATTTTTACATTGATTTTTGAATAACATGTCATATATGAACCATTCAATATAAAAGTAAATGCATTAAAATCTAATCAAGAACAAAATTTATTAAAGCATTGAAAACTTAGAGCCAGAATTGATTATGAGTTTTAATTTTATCAAAAACAGAAAATACAAACATTCCATATTAAAAAACTAACTTTTAAAAATGAGATTTTTATTTTCATTTTTAACAAACATTTTTGAATTGTCGTTCAATTCTAAAAAAAATAATAAATTAAAAATACAAAAAAAAAGAGGCATTTTACAATTTAACTATCATTACTGCATCTTTTACAAGTAACGACTTTCAAAAAGAATTTCGAACAAACAGCAAACGATTTTTAAAAGAAGAAACTTGAAATAAATAATAATATTTTATATTCAAATAAAGTTTTGAAGGGTGATTCTCAGAATTTTTCAATCTTTAACCATATTTTATCAATGTCTTCTCTGGATATTAAAACTACACGTTCTTTTTATTCACATAATGCAATCACAATTTTTTTATCCACTAGAAGTTCAGTTCTCGCTCTCAAATGAATAATAGCTATTTTATTCTCAAATCTAAGCAGTAAACTGACTTTTCTATTCAATGTAAACAAACTAACCTGTTGCATCGGCCATGCTGTTGACTCCCTCTTTCTAGTCAGCTGTCCATCTAAACAGTGAAGTATGCGAAGTTGCATTTGTTCGCCTACTTCCGTTCGGACTAATGTAACAGCCTCTCTGATTGGTCCATCGCTATTTCGGACATCCTACAAAGCGTAACGAGGTCATATTTTGGAAGCGGCATTCGAATGAGTGTTTCTCCAGTGCTCTGTCTCATCTCTCTTACAGTGGTTGTATGTTTATGGGATGGGAAAGTAACGTCGGAAACTGAATTTTATATGCTACCCGTCCTTAATGAGCAAAACATTCAATTGTGTAAATAAATTATTTTTTAATTAAGGTTAATGCTATTTTTGTTTTTAAAATGATTCAGATTTGGGGAGCGATATTAAGGCCTCTCTCAGAATATGCCATATTATAAGAATAATAACAAGAAAATATATAAATCTGCTAATTTTTTACGAGAGATTTAAATTAAATATTGTATTTTGAGCGAGCGATATTTTGCCAGTTTATTTAAATCATAAAATTTAGATGTAAGGACCTAAAAAGCAAACAAAATGTTCGCGTAAAATCATGACAGTTTGAGCATCATGATTGGAATCTTAACCTCAAATTAACAATTCAATATAATTTTTTTTAAAAAAAATTGTTGCGTTTTTTTTAAACGAATTAAAATTGTGTTATGTCCCCTAAAATTTTTCGAAAACAGGAAAGGGAGGGAAAAGAGAAAGAAAAAGGTACGTACTGCATTTCATCTCATTCTAAATTCGTGCAATGAATTATAAGCATTGGGCCTCGCAATTTTCAACAAAAATCATTTCCTTATCACAGGGGTGAGCAAATGACGACCCAATAAGACTGTCAGAAAACCAAATAGACAGAAAATGTTCTCTATATTTGGATCAATACATTTGGAACAAAACTTTTCTTACATGAAGATCAACAAAAATAAAAAAGGATGCAAGTGTTAGCCGACATAACTTGAAGGTTGTGACGAGAATTTCAACAAGGTTTTTTTTCAAACAAATTGTGGAAAAATGTGATAGGGTCCATTTGTGTCTTACAACTGATTCTAAAATTCAATGCACTTGCAGCTTTAGATATGAAATTAGCATAATAAATTTGAATAAAACTACCCCTATTTTGTTTAACTGAAATGCATTGATTTTTATATGGTACAATTTATACCTTTACTGAGATGCAAAGTCAACCAATGAATGGAACCATTTTAAAAAGGTGCGGCCCTCCGGCCTCCTCAGCTTCCACAATGTGAACGCCCAGGAGCCCGCCTCTGCCTTATTAGATTTAACCTTTAGAATTCGGCTGATTCTAAGTCAAAATATCCCTTGCACTCGGCGCTTTTAGAATTCAGGAAAATTTTTCTTTCCCCCACTGGGAACATACTGAGCCACATGTGGTATTGTTACGTTTTTCTGGTTACAAAAGGGAGATAGTAAGGGTTGCTGTGATTTTTAGCCAGTATTCATTCGTTTCAGAATAAATTATTTTTAACAATTTGAGTAGAATACATGGGATTTCTAGTATATAAACATACTAATCATATATATATATATATATATATATATATATATATATAAATTCTTCTTTCTTAGTACTTCTGGAGTGTTGTACATCAAATTCAAGGAAACATATTTTTTAACTTTAGAACTGACTTTAAAATAGACATGTGCGCATCGTTAAAAATTCACACTACTCATAAAATAAAAATATGCAATTGAAAGTTTACAGGTCTTTCAATGAAAAAGAGGAACCAAGAATGCAGAAAAAATATTGTAATATGATACGGCGCCAAGTATTTTAGTCTTTGTTACTCAAGATTTTATTGCATCTATTGCTTAAATGTGGTGATTGTGATTGAATAATAACGTCGCACTGTTTAGCTACACGAGGGCTTTTGGCGACGGACCACGTAATTTTGAACCATGGTCAAGTGACGTGGACGACACCTGAGCTGGCACCCCCCTCTCCTAACTACCACACCACACCAACGGGAGGACGTTTGAGATCTCGACAGATTTAACGTGCATCGCTGCCCTACACGGCGGGTCTTTAGTGGTACTGGGCTCGAACTCGTGACAAGGCAAGCCACATTCTGATACCTATACCACTCGGCTACCGCGGCCTTTGCTTAAATGTAGCACAGATTAGTGAAGGAGTGATATAGGCTATTATCCCTTAAGACTACACGGTACCCTTTTTCAAAAATATTTTTTGGAGACAGTTACAGTAAAAATGATTGATGTTTTATATTTAGATTATATTATTAAGCTGATTCTGTAAGCAAAAAGTCAGTTTGACCAGCCATTATTTTACAATTTTAAAAAATTAGGAATTTTTGAAGTTTTTTCAAATTCTTATAAAATACTCAATTTTTAAATTTTTTTAGTAATTTTAAGTTATTTATGATTCTTAGATTATTACAAACAATATTTAGTATGGATTTGAAAATCTATTCCCTTGTTGATTTCTAATAATTATTTTTCTAGAAAAACCTGGAAAAAACAAGAAAATTTTTAAAATATCAACTTAAGCATTTTTTAGAAAAAAAACTAGAGTTCTCAGCCCTAAATCCATGCTAACTTTTATAGAACATACATTTGGGAGAATATACAAAAAAATTCAAGGCTCTATCTTGAACAGGAAAAAAGCCTTAGGGATTAGAAAATATTTATACCTTCAAAATTAAAAGTCTGAGAAAAACGCATTTAAAGTTTTTAAAGTCATAAAACAAAAACTTATAATGCCCGAAAAACTCTAATTTTTTAATATGTTATTTTCCAATGTATGTTTTACATTAAAACATTATTTTTATTAAATATGACTGAAAATTATATTTTTAATTCAAAATATATTTTTGCATAATATTGATAGCCATTCAGTTTATCCAGCTTTATCTTAACCTAATATTTCACAAAAGTTTTGAAACACGAAGCATTTATGTACAAAATAATAATGATACTAACTTAAGCTAAAAATAGTCAGGTTTGCTCATAAAATTTAATTTTTTTCAGTTTTAAATTGGGGCAGTTTAGGAAGTTTTAGCTCTTGTCGTACGACTTTAAAATACTAAAATATAGTACTACAATATGTTTGGTATAATGTAGTTTGGTACAGCAAGGAAATATTCAGTTATGTCTGTCGCATTTGAATTCAGAATACTTGTATTCGGAAGTCTAATTGCAGAATCAGCTGACTAATTTTTAGATACATCATTTTTTCAGTAGTATTCCATCTCTTCGAAATATTGTTTCTCCTAGAAACCCAGAACGCATTTGCCATGGCATTTTCTCTACAGGAAAATTAATGATAAAGCTTTTAAGTTATATAAACCCTTTTTAAAGCAAAAATTGGCCATGAAATTAATCTTTATTAATTAATTATGAGAACTCAAAAAACTCAAAACATAATCAAGCAGAAATGATTTTAGTAATGAAAATTGGAATTAATAACCATTTCAAACTAAAAGCTCAAAAATGTTTTTAATTAATTTAACTTAAGTGTGAAAAAATGCTTTAAAAGGAAACCGAAACCAAAACCATAGCTCATAAAACTTCAAATATCTCAAAAACTAAGTTTCTAACAGATCTCAAATTTCGTGGCAAGCCTCTCAATGATATGGGCCACCAAAACACGTAAAAAAAAATTTCGGTAAAAATGAAATTTTTAGGGTAATGTGTAGTCTTAAGTATAAGAAAAATACCATGGAAGAATTAATAAGGCATTAAATAATAAATATGTGTTTTAAAATGTTTAGAATTTTTAAAAAATATCCCTAATTTGGTGAAATGTTTTCACGTTCCTAAGAGTATAATAAATAAACTTTTAGTTTTAAGACAGTCGGAACCCTAATTTTTCAAAAGCTTATAAATGGATAATGTTTATAATATTTAGTGTCACTTAGATTAGAAAACGTATATAAAATTATTATAAGAATATTATTACAATAAAAAATTATTTAAGTACAATATTTTGACAAAAAATGAAGATAGAATGACCATTTTTCAAAACATTCTCCTTTTATGAAAATTGCTAGTATTATAATAATACACTCAGGAACATTGAAAATAGCGACCCAAGAAGGAAGCTAAGTACAGTTGCGAAACTTTGCAAATAAGTACAGCGTAATGTGATATGCAAATATTCAAGTTTTGTGCCAATACGCATGCTCATACACGCCGAAGTGGCGCTACAATCAGGAAGAGGGTGCTATATAAGCCAGCGCAAATTCGAAGATTCATAAACGTGACGATTACCTGCCGATTGTTGGAAGACTTTGGTAAGCGAAACATGCCAAGTAAACGTGCTAGAAGACATTTCTCACAGGTAAGCGAGTTTGAGACTGGCCTGATCATCGGGATGAAAACTGATGGCTGGCCGACGCGCCGTGTTACTGGCCAGGTGGATTGTTCGGAGAGTGCCGTTAGAAATTGTTGGGAGCAGTGGACACGAGAAGGTACCCACGCGCGGAAAACCGGGCCTGGAGCGACCAGGAAGACCACGAGGAGAGCGGATCGAATGATCGTGCGGCAAGCACTTGTGGACCCCACAGAGACTCGTTCAACGATACGATCAGACGTAGGCATAGCAATTGTTCCACAAACAATTTACAGACGCCTTACAGAAGCAAATCTTAAATCCAAGTGCCCTTTCAGTGCACTCCCTTTAACACCGGAGCATCGGCAACAACGTCTACAGTGGTGCCAAGCCAGATCAATGTGGAATGTCACAGATTGGCAACAGGTTGTGTTTAGTGATGAATCTCGGTTTGTTTTGGGGACAGATGATAACCGTGTACGGGTGTGGAGGCGCCCATGTGAGCGGTACAATTCCCCCCGCACTGTTCTACGTTACACTGCCCGCACAGCTGGTGTAATGGTCTGAGGGGCCATAGCCTATGATAGCCGGTCCATTTTAATTGTGATGCGTGGAACCTTAACGGGACAACGTTACGTTGATGATATTCTTCGACCCCATGTAGGACCTTTCCTAAATGGTCTCCCAGGGGTAATTTTCCAGCACGATAATGCTCGTCCGCATACAGCAATAGTTGCTCAAGACTTCCTACGTCATTTTCAGACTCTTCCATGGCCGGCCCGCTCCCCCGATTTGTCCCCTGTAGAGCACGTGTGGGATCAGCTAAAACGGCAGATGCCATCGTGTCACTCTGTACATGATTTAGAGTTGGCTTTTCAAGATTTGTGGGCTCATCTGCCTCAGGACAACATAAGGTGTCTAATCAACTCAATGCCGGACCGTGTGGCGGCATGTATTGCAGCTGGAGGTGGTCCAACGCGCTATTGAAGTTGCATAGTATTTGTGTCGTTGCACACTCTGTATTCGTTTAATTGTCTTGCTTTTGAGATCAAGTGAATCTCTCATCTGTGTCATTATGTGTATTAAATTTTATTTCAATTCGATGCTTTCTTCTTGGGTCGCTATTTTCAGGCTGAACTAGAATTTTTGAAATACATAACTTAGAAGTGGATTTATCCATATTTTACTACAACAGAGGAGAGAAATTTAAGAAAAAAACGTCGATTATATACTCCTGTTTGTGAAAATTGCAACACCACGAAGGACCTACGCGAGTAAGCTGAAATTTTCAGGAAATGTAAAGTAGGCCATGATATGCAAATGATTAGAATTGCAGACCGGTAGCGCATGTGTATGCTGAGCAGCGCCCTCTGAAGGGCGGATCGAACCGAATATAAATAGACGACTGTAGCGAGGCGTGTATGATTATCAGTGGTTATATGCTAGTGTAAACGATAACTGAATCTTTACTATGCCTTGTCGACGAAAGGGAGCGAAATTTGAGCAAATTTCGGAGTTTGAACGGGGCAAAATCGTCGGCCTTCGTGAAGCTGGATTGTCTTATCGTGCAGTAGCCGCTCGTGTGCAGCGTAACAACAGTACAATCATGCGTGTTTCGAAGCAGTGGACGGACGAGGGTCGGACAGCTCGGAAATCCGGGAGTGGAGCCCGAAATGTAACGTCGGCTCCCGATGACAGACGCCTGGTGCGAATGGCTCAGACGGACCGCACAGCTTCTTCAAGACAATTGGCAGCACATTGGTGAACAGCTACAGGTGTTTCATTGTGTGCTTCATCAATTCAGAGACGTCTGCTGCAGCGTGGGCTGCGCGCAAGGATTCCTTTATACAGGATTCCTCTCACGCAAAACCATCGCCACCTGCAGCTACAATGGGCCAATGTGCATAGGAGCTGGCGTGCTGATTGGCAGCAGGTCATCTTTTCTGACGAATCCCGCTTCAATTTGTGGCACCATGATGGCCGAATTCGTGTCATGCGCTATGCCGGTGAACGGCACATTCCAGAGTGCAATATCGAACGCCACAGTAAACGAACACCCGGAGTTATGGTCTGGGGTGCCATAGCATATCATGGACGATCACAATTGCTACGAATTGTGGGCAATTTGAACAGTACCCGATACATAAACGAAGTTTTACAGCCCCAAGCTATTCCTTTCCTGCAAGGATTGCCAGGGGCTGTATTCCAGCAGGATAATGCCCGTCCACATGTCGCCAAGACTGTCAAATCCTATCTTGATTCGCAGCAGGTACAGCTTCTTTCTTGGCCTGCGTATTCGCCGGATATGTCACCGATTGAACATATGTGGGATATCGTTGGAGGGCGTCTCGCTCGTGATCTTCGTCCTGTTGTTTCGACAGACGAACTTTGGTTGCGCATACAAACAATATGGAATACTCTTCCGCAGGCAGATATTCAAAATTTGTTTAACCCCATGCCGCGTCGTGTAGCAGCTCTTATTGCGTCGTGTGGTGGCCACACAAAATACTAATTTCTATCTCTTTTAATTGTTTGTTTGGTTTGAAAACGTAATCATTTATTTGTACCATTACCACTCAACTGTGTATTAAATTTCATTCAACTATGATGCTTCCTTCATGGTGTTGCAATTTTCACAAACAGGAGTTTATATATTATTTCAGTTGGTGGTAACTCTGAAAATAATGTGAATTTTTCAGAAATCCTAGTTCAGACTCTCTGGAGAAGTCTTTACTTTATATAAGCAAAATATTATTAATATAGAAGCATTTTTTATAAAAGGAAAACGTTTTGAAAAAAGATTATTCTAAGTTAATTTTTTTCAAAATGTTGTATTTAAATATTTTTGTTTTTCATCATAACGTTCTTAAAACTATTTTATACATGTATTCTAATCTAAGTAACACTAAATATGAAAATTATCCATTTATGCGCTTTTTTAAAATCCCAGTTCCGAACGTAGTTGGATACCTTAATCATTTAGGAGGAATGAGATCTAGAACTCGCGATCGAGTAACTACTAAAATTTTGCTAATCACATGACCATTTTTTGTGAGAAACTTCTCTCTTTCAATAATTTAAATATCTTAAAATAACCAATTATATATAACAACCCAAATTGTTAACAGCAATTTGAATGTCAAAGTCTAGCAAAATGGGAACCACTTTATTGTATATTTTGGAATTTTAAAAATAAATACCGTATCTGTACAAATCTGTAATTTATACTACAAGAGTTCTAATTTTGGTGGAAAGAAAAGTTTCCCCTTCCCCTTTAAACAAAATAAATTCAGTAGTTTTGAAACATTGCTTTTATGAAATGTTTGCCCATATTTTAAAAAAAATTATCATTATGTTTACAACTTAGTAAGGAAGTGAAATAAATTTTATTTCTTTTATGGAGCTTGTTTTAAAATTTCAATTTTTCTGAACCTTGAGAGAATTTACGGATATCAATAAGCTTTAATTATATTTTCTAATTTTCCTTTGTCCGGCATTGTAACAAACATGTACTGAAATACTTGCGTAAGAAATAAGGAATAATTTGAAATACAGTACAACACCACCACCCTGTTTTTGTGCGGTCCTTTTTTATGCGATTTTATTTTTGTGCGACAGCATAAAATTTTTTTTTTTTGCAGTATTTCGACGAATTTGTTTGCTATATGTAAGAATTAATGAAATTTTCGAATATATTTTTTGTGCAGTTATTTTTATACGGTTCCTATCAACCGCACAAAAACAGGTTCAACTGTATGCAGTTGAGAAAAAGCTTGCAAAATGTAATAATTATTTTCTTCATTCCGGTGTTCTAGACGTGTTGAATAAACAAGAGAGTCATAAACGTCGCACTATACAACACG
Source organism: Trichonephila clavipes (assembly GCA_019973935.1). Classification (NCBI taxonomy): domain Eukaryota; kingdom Metazoa; phylum Arthropoda; class Arachnida; order Araneae; family Nephilidae; genus Trichonephila; species Trichonephila clavipes. The sequence goes on from BMAU01016133.1 coordinate 59,234, forward strand.
AGGGCTATTGCCGATGGACCTCGCAATTTTGAACCTCGATCAAAGGAACGAGAATGACATCTGGGCTGGCATCCCCTCTCCGAACTGCCGCACCACTCCAACGAGGGGACTTGGAGCCTCAATAGTTTTAACGCGCATCAGCCCCTCTACACGGCAAGTTTTTAGTGGCACAAGGGCTCAAACTCATGATACGCTAGCCGTGAGTTCATGACCATAGCTGCTAGGCTACCACGGCCACGAACACGCTTAGGGATTGGCCTTGTAATTTGCAACTAGATGTGTGTGTAAGGTGAATGAGTTTGTTTCTTCTCTCTATCTTTACACTACATCAAGGGCGAGTTAGTAGTTTAGTAGTTATGAACTGGCGAAAACTCAAGTTCTCAAGCTATAGTTCACTTCAAAAAAGTACCTTTCAAATTTATTAAAAGCTGCACTTCGAAATGTGCTATAACTTGAATATAAAAAATAAAAATGGTGTAAATTACGTAATAACTCGTAAAGTGCTTAGAATGATAAAGATATTTCTCAGTCAATTTTTGTACGTACACTTTATTTTTATTTTATTCATTACATATTTAAGGAGTATTTACAGGAAATAAAAAGGAACAGTAGCCAAATAAATCACAAGATTCGTGGTTCAAGAACAGTCGTGGGCTCGAACCCTGTCTTTAAAAAAGACACGCAGTGTGAGATAGTGGAAGCTACTGCACGTCATATAAAACTGGGTTTCGATGGTTTTGCATAGCGTGATGGATTTCAGGAGAGTGAGTTGACAACTCGATCATGATTCTACAGAAGCATCATTAGCAGCTCTCTCTCGCGCGCGCATTACTTCTTGTTCTATGTTAATTCAAATAAAAGTTAGAATCAATTGATTAAAAGTCATACCAATATTAATAGAGTTTGTATATATCCTACATCTTGTATTTATTTCTAAAGAAGTATGATGCGATTATTTTTTAAATGTATTTGAAAATAATATTTATTTGTAAAGAACACGAAAAAAGACAATATAAAAATTTTTTTTTCTCCTTTTGTAATAGAATAATGCTTAGTAACTTTATTCCAAGATATGTGTTCAATTACGAAAAGAGATTCCAAATTTTCCTTTCTTCATTTTACCAACCACAAAAAAAAAAAAACGATGTAGTAGAATACACTGAACAACAAAATAAAATCAGACGATAATGTAACGATCAGCAATCGATTAAATATAAATAAATCGGAACAAGAATTATTGTTGCCACTGTCCCAAGCAAAATAATTAACTGTTTGAATTTTCGCGTCGAATAGGGAAGATGCGCTCAAAATTTCCTTTCGTAAGGGATTACCAAGAGCCTGTGTGATACGAGTTATTCAACCAAAATGTAAGGCACAAATAGTTTCAAACTCTTAAAATTCTGGAAAAAAAAGAACTTTTTTACAAAAATTAAGTTTTTTCCAATAATTTATTAACTGTGGTGCTCACAAACAGAACCCATAACCTTAAAATTCTGTTTTGAATCTTGATGACTATCTTCAACTTTTGATCTTTACACACACAACCCGTCTTTTTTCTTCCTGTAAAATTGAAACCTCCGTCTCTTTACAGGCAGATATGTGAGCAATAGATCTTAATAATTAAAGGAATAATAAGTTTTAGAGAATTTTAAATAAAGAATTTATCAACACATCTAAAGTACCTGCATTGTATGAATATTTCCCTCTATGATCACACTTTTTTCTTTATTCTGTAGTAGAGAATCTCAATTTATTTACTTTAAATGATTCTCTCTCAGCTTCAACAAATGAAAACATTGCTACAGGTAATTTAGCGGTAAAAATATATACATATTTTTTATGGGCAATCTATGTATACATTTTTACACTTCCACACTATTTTTTGTATAGAGCTTTTTTTTGATTGATTGAATGAATATTAACGTCGCACTGTTCAGCTACACGAGGGCTTTTGGCGACGGACCACACAAACGAGAGAGAGATTGCTACTTTATAAATAACTCTCTCTTTTCTTAATTTCAACTAACAAAAATCTTTTTTAAAAGAAGAACAATCTAAAAAAAAAATGTTAAAAAGAATCCTTTTTTACGTTCTATCTGTATGCCAATGTGTGTGTGTGTGTGTGTGCAGTACTTTTTCATTCTTAATAGATTTTTTAATATTAAAATGTGTTGCATATATTTAATGCCTTTTTTATTTTTATCCAAAACTTCTTTAGCTTAGAAAACAAAATAAGACAATTCTATTTATTGGAGTTACGTAAATGTTATGCGAAGGATTAACATGGTACGGTTTGCTGAAATCTTTAGAGGAATACATCTTCTCCATTCAAAATTAATCAAAAAAATTATGCATTATTGTTAGCTGTATAATTATTTTCAAAATTTGTCGCAATAAAAAGCAATGAAAAAAAAATATATGTTGTTCAAATATAACATAAGGTTGTCTTCGTCTAATGTCTTGAAACAGATCACAAACTCGAAACACATTTTGAGATAAATAAAAAAATGTCCTAATATTTAAACGAAATTGAATGGTTATAACACACATATCCTTTAACCATATTGAGTCTAAAATTTCGACACATTTTATCATAAATATATTTTTCACTTTTGAAGGTAAAATAAAATATCAATGTAGCATTATAACATAGGAGACGAAGGGTTACGTATTTTAAACAGGAAAAAAAAAGGCAGATTCAAACAAATGAAGTAATATAATAAAATACACTGTTTTTTTTAAAGCATGGTAACATATTTTTCTTTTTCATTTTTAAAAAAAAGCAACACTTTATGGCATATTTTTTAACATTAGGTCAAAGAACATTAAAAATAAAATTAAATCATCTTTTAAAGAAAACTATGCAGTCATTTTTTCAAAAAACTCGAAAATAAGAACTGTAAATATTTCAAAAATAAAGGAAATTTAAGACCAGTAATAAATTTTCCTAATAAAATAGAACTAATTAAAAATTAACATTAATTCTGAGAGAATGACCGAAACAAAAGAGCTAAAATAAAAATGAAAAAAATAAGTCATTATAATTTTAAATGCGCCAACTCCACTTGACATTTTTGAAGACGCCGTGCTTTTTTTCCTAAAACGACAAATTTACGACTTGAAGTCTTCTAAAATTAAATATAAGGCGACTTACGCAGAAAAAAAGAATAAGGATGCCCAATTAACTCTGATCAGACATCTATATTTTTTTCTTGTAAAATAATTAGTTAACTAATTTTGTCGCTTAGAGCATCATTAAAATTTTTGCTTTTAGTAAAACACAGACGAAAGAGAAAATGGATCTATGGAGTAAATATTTACAATTGAATAAATTAGTGATGTGAAGAATATTCCAGCACTAAAAGAATACATACATTTAAGTAGCTTTTTATTACGGGGGAAAAATTACACAAAGAAGAAATAATATAAAAGTATGAATTGTTTTTTTATTTATTATAAAATCATTTTCTTAAGATAAAAAAGAATTCATAATTTTTTTTCTTAAGTTCGTTTTAATGTCAGCTGCGTGGCATAGTTGGTTAGGCGCTGGTTTTGTACGTCCAAATTTGCGTGTTCGACTCTGGCCGAAGTCAGTGGATTTTCATGGTAAAAAAAAATCGACAGCGTCCCTGGCGTATGACTATGCGGCATGTTAAAGATCCAGAGAGTGCCTGTTTGGCTTAGGTGCTATAGGCAAAATTAAATTCCAAGATAAATTTCGCATCATCAAAGCTCACAAATGCCTTCCTCTGGAAAGGAAACTGGGCGTCAAAATTACATTGTGACAATTGGTATTCACCTTTATGGTGCCCCACTAAAAAGGGATACCAGCTCCCGGAGTATCCCTTTTGCATCAGGTCTGCAATGGCAATTACCAATCCACAGCCGCATTTGAAAGAAAGTTTATTTTACATCTTTGGTTACCAAGAGATAATTTTCAAATTTTATTTAAATAAAGGATTTCATTTTTAAGAATAAACGCGTGTAAATAAGAAGTAATTTTTAAAAAATCCCATATTTTAGTTACAATAATGACATTTAAAATGAAAAATAAAGCATTGAAAAATAATTTTTATACTTAATATTTTCATAAACATGCAGCAGATAACTCCCCCCAAAATTAACTGCACATAATTCTATTTCTAAAACAATTCGAAATTTGTAGGAAAATTTTTAATTACCCGTGATTTTTTTTTTTTTTTTTTGCAATTCAGAGCTTTTAACGTGATCGATTTTTAATTTACGTCGCAATCTAAAGCAATTGGCGAAGACCTCGTCATTTTGATCCATAGTCAAATGACAAGGGGGAGATCTGAGCCTGCACCCCCGCCGCCCTCTCCAAACTTCTACACCATACCAACGAAATGACACTGAGCCCTGATAGATTTCACATGCATCAGCTTCTCTACACGGCGGGTCTGATGCACATTATTTCGACCAGGACTCGAACCCGTGACCTCGGCAGACAGCCACAAATTCGTGACCATGACCACTTGGCTACCGCAGCCTCCATATTTTCTTCAGGTGGAATAACATTTTTATTGCATGATAAGAAAACACAGGAGCTTACATATATATAAGGTCGACTTTTTAAAAATATGAATATTTTTAAAATTCAACAGACGTACAAAATGTGTCCAAATTTTTCCCGCATTTTATTGCATTTCTGTTGAAGAAAGAATATCTTTTTCAATATTGTGTGCTACTTTATATTCATTTATATACTACCCGCATGTATTTGAACAAATTAGCTTTAAAATTATCCAGAAAGAAAGAAAAAAATTAACATTAATAGAATAATTGCTTCTACAAACGTGGTACAGTGGCAGACTACGAACTTACCTGAAGAATAGTGGAGACGCTCGTTAGTTGTTGTTCTCAAGCTATGCAAGCGGGTTCTGAGGAGAAAGTTGAGTCTCTTGCATCTTTTCATAACGTCATTCGTAAAAACGTTTCCAAGAAACAAAAATAACAGCAACCGGTTCTTTTCTCTACCTGTAATGACCCTTGAACTGCCCTTGAGTGCGAGGAGAACGTAATAGACGAATTCCTTACAACGATTGGTGTGTCTTGCGGAGGTCATTTGCCTTATCCATAATGACAAAAATACTAATAATTTTAGACTAAAATGCGACGAAGGGTATATAGTTTGGCATTCTCATAAACTTTTTCTTCCCTGCTCTCTTGGCCATAAACTTTCTTTTCAGAGGTAACTTGTAAATAAATATCAATCCAGTAAATTTCGGAGTATTTTTTCTTTCGTTGATCTGTACTAAAAGCCTACTGTTGGTAGTTAAGACCATTCGAATACCAGACACTATTAATTCACATGGAATCATTAGTGAGTGTTCTACAGAAAGGAGAGATAAATGTAATGCAATACTAGCATATTGATTACAAATACAGCTGCTACTCGTTATTTGCAACGAAATTTAAAGAATGATAGCTATTTTTATAATCAGGAAAGTTATATATGCGAGTTACAGTTTCTAAAAAGTAAATTTCTTTAGCAAACTATCGAATTTCAGTTGTTTGTATTGAAAGATATATGCGAGTTACACAGTTTCTAAAAAGTAAATTTCTTTAGCAAACTATCGAATTTCAGTTGTTTGTATTGAAGCAGTGGCATAACGTACACATCCCTGGATTTCGGGGAGAGGGGGGCAAACTCTATGTCTTTGCAATCCTTTGTGATTGCCATAGCATACAGTAGCGCACACAGGAATTTTTCAAGGAGGGGCTCCGGGGTCGAAAGTTCACCATTCTTGTATCATGTTCCTTTTGATTTTGTCGATTTTCGGGAACAAAACACAGTAAAAAACTAATTATGGAATAAATAATTAGCATCAATTAATAAAAATTAATCATTAATAACAAATACTTAATTGAATTTTTAGGATTATAATCAATCAGAAAAAAATCGAGGGCTTTTTTTTTTTTTTGGGGGGGGGGTCCGACCCCCTGTGTGCGCCACTGATAGCTTAATATAATACTATGCACTTGTGAATTTTCTAGATTGAATATATATAAAATCAGGATGTGTGTGCACAGTATTTTTATGAGAAGTGAATTTTAAAATTTCCAAAACCATCAAAATAATTTTGTTTTTAATTCTAGACTTTTAAGATTAATATAAATATTAAAGCATTCAAAAATTGATTATACCTCAAAAAGTTGAAATTGCACGCTACCAGGTCACCTTACCACAGATTATAAAGTGATTAATTATATAATCTATAGTAAAACATACAGATCTTGCAGTGGCGCACACAGGAGTTTTTTAAGGGGGAGGTGGGTCTAGAATCGAAAGTCCACCATTCTCGTATTATGCTCCAATACGCCGCCCGATATATACATAGGATTATAACCAGTCGAAAAAAATCAAGGGCTTTGGGGGGAGGATCCCCCCTCCCTTGTGTGCGCTACTCTTGCGATATATATGTAACAGTATTTAAAGTTGCGATTATATATATATATTATAAATACAATTGTACCTTTTAACATATATTCATCATTTCAAATGTAGTATTCGGCATAAATTTTGAATATATTAATGATAATTTTGTTTTACATTTTAGAAAGCCTCTTTATAAGACAATGTTTAAAGATTTATAATATATTACAAAAAGTTCAAAATTTTACAGCAGCAATATTTTTTAATAGAATTTACCTAAATCTTTAAATGATGACTCAAAAAATAAATAAATTGATTGGTATTACAATAAATAAACTACCAATACTGGTTTTAAGGCAAAATTAACAAGAGGTAAATTTTTATTTTAGATTGAAGATATTACTAAAATTTTCTAATTGGTAACCTTACCAAAGTTGCACACAGAAGTTCTAATCATAGTTTTGTAAAATGAATAAAAAATTCTATTTTTGAAGACTTGTAATCGAGAAATGCATTTTAAAAAAAAAATACATTTTCATGTGATATGCATTCTACATGAAATAGAAAAACATCTAAAGTTGTTCTACATTTATTTCTACAATTAATTATCAACAAAATAAAACAAATTTCTAATTGCTAAATTATTTTTGAGCAATTTTATTCTTAATTTTATTAAAAATGGAAATTCAGTTTTCAAGAGTATCCTTTTTTTTGTTTTTTGCACTGCAAATATTTATTTCCAATGAAAGGAGTATAGTTTTTATTAAAGGAGTTTGACATCAGATGGTCAAAAATGAAAGCAATAAACTACCAAATCTGAATAATGATAATCAACATCTTAATATGGTACTGTTTTAGTTGAATTCTCGTTATATTAACAACCATTTGTAATAAATTTTATGACTGAACTATAATCAAGTAGATAGTTGTTTTGGTTTTGAGAAACTATTGTATTACAAAAGCATAAATTTCAAACTATTAAGCTTTTAAGAGAGCAAAAAATACCAAATCAGTTGTTTGTTCCTTTTATTTTCATCTTATGCAGCATGAAAACAAATAAGATTAATAAAGAAATCTGTAACCATGAATACTCTATTTTTACTAATTCTTTATTAATACTATTCTAACAATCTTGTAATCAATGTACTGTAATTTTTTTCTCTTTATCCAGCAATAATGTAAATGCAATACATTAATGCAAGTTAATAACCCTTAAGTTACACAATATTTGGAATCAAATTTAAAGAAGTTATATTGTGATATAGCATGCCCTTTGTTGTTTGAATAAATATGGTAATTACATAACTACATGAAGAGTAAGTAATTAAGCCAGAAAGTGGTTAATAAAGTAAATAATGAAATCATTCCAGTTAAAGTTAATTAAAAATTAGAATAAAACACATAAAGGCCACAACAACCTGTTTTATTATCTGGTGAGTACAATGTTTTGCATTGCAAATAAAAAGCCACTGAGCACTGAACAGCAGCCATATAAGCGCTGCTACTTTATATTTTGAATACATTCCACTCGAACATACCACTAAACAGAATAAGAATGAACACAGATGAATTCCACACAAAACAATTTAATGTAAACACATATATATGTATATATTATATCTAAAAGAAGCAACAAAGCATCTTTTACAATGATTATAACTTCTCACAAAGCGTGCTTAAGCATTATTAAGTGACTAGATCAACACATAGGAAATTAGGTTAGATACACAGCTAACAGAAAGATGTACTAAAAGACACTGCACATCAATACTAAGGAGACAAAGTACAATAAATTGAGAGGAATAATATTTGACTAGTAATTTTACAATAAATGCACACAAGAAATGCTAGTAAATGCATATACTAACAGAGATTTTCAAGAAAAGTACTAACAGACATGACAATCTTTGCACTTGCATACATGTTTATCACCAATATGTAATTTTTGAATCTGATTTAATATGTAGGTATATCAGAAATATCAATAAAAATATTTCGATTACAAAACATGCATAACATAAAATAAATATTAATAAATATATTTAAAAAATATTAACAAGTCTTTAAATTGAATTTTGTTTTAAAATTATGTGTAATTTACATTCAACATTAACATGAGAGAAAAATGACAGATTATATACATCATGTTAAATGATTACTTAACATCAAAAGCAGATATATTCCATCAGATTTGACTGTAGTTCAGCATTTTTCAATAACAAACAAAACAAAAAAGCATTGTTATTGGGCTGTAACAAATTTAATTCTGAATCTAGATACTACAGTTTAGGAATTTAACTTATCACATACAAATTAAAAATGGAATGTTAAAAACATTGACTTTTATGACTATCATTTGTAGTTGATTAAATTAATTTTTGATTTAATCATTTTAATTTGTAAATGTATAAAAAAAATGACTAGATTAATGCAATATATTTTCAATATAGAAACATGAATAAATTTATAAAATACAATTTTGCTTAAAAAAAAAAATAGCATTATATTTAAAACCTTTTTTTTTATAAAAGAATTACAAACCATATACACATGGATTTTCTAAACAATAGTTTCTATCAATATAAGGTTTAAAAACATAGCACAATATTAATTTCAACTATAAATACATTAAATATAAAAGTAAAACTCCCCTACTGTAAAATCTTTGCATAACATGTTTAAAAAAGATAATAAAAATTTCAATACTGCTTCAAATACACAAAAGTTTGACTAGATTTTACTGAGACAGAAATAATATCCCAGATTAATATGCACCTATTACTAATGGAAACTGAAGCATTTAATATAAGTACAATACATTTTTCATTTAAAATTATTTATAAGACACACATATAACTACTTTATACTTAATAGAAATGTTGATAAATTACAAAACAATTCAAACAAACAATCCCTTGTAATTAGTAACAATTTCACTTAATGTGTTACAATTAAATCTAATTTTTGTTTCAATAAATAATATTAACTGTAAGAAAAACAAGTTGTTAAATAAAAAAGTGAATAACTCACTGTAAGAATTATTAAATAAAGTATTAAACATTTTTTTAAAAAAATATGTACATAAAAAAATTGAATTCCCATAAAAAATTTATATTGAAAAAGGATATACAACTTTTTTTTTATAATACCAGAAAATTTCTGAATTTTCTAAGTGAGCATTTTTTCAAATATTAGCAGTCAAAATATTTTATATTAGATTTTTTTCTATTGAAACCTTATTATTTTGATAAAATAAATATTAAAATTATTTAATAAATCTCAAACATATTGCAAAATGTAAAGAATATTTTCAAATATCCTTTTTTTAAGTACAAATACTTCTTTTGTGAAAACCATTAGTTACATGAAAATTATATAATTTTAATAAACTTTCTTTAAAAAAAAATGTACATTCTTATAATCTTTTTCAGAAAATCAAATAAATGTATTATTTAATTTAGATAATTGTGTTCTTAAAGTTGTAAATTTATAAAAATGCTCTTATAAATATTGACATACAAAAAGCTAATATTCAGTTAGTGATACATCCAAATGTACCATTCTTCCTGTCATTTACAGCTTGACAAAATGTAAAGGGAATTCCATTATTCTTTTTTAATTTCAAAAATTTGTATTTCTTATTAACACAGGCATTAAATACTTTTGAATGTTTGCATAAAAGTTTTCAAAAAATATTTTGTACAATATAATAGCGGGTAGCAAATATATATTTCAGTTTAGAAATTTTACTGCTAAGAATTGCTTATTAAATTTTTGTTTTAGAGTGCAGAAAAACAGAGTTCCTATTACTAAACATTTAATATATACAGATATTTAATAAAGATTTCTAAAACATACTTACATTTACATGATTCAAAATTTATATATATCATATAAAGTTATTAGATATGTTGAATTAATATTGTATCAAAATTCTATAATGAAAGATTATATATATCTGTCTCATTTCGCAATTTTCAATTTATTTAGCTAACCATATATAGGCTATTATTTCTTTTTCATTTACTTTACAGGCAATATGTTCAGCTAAAAAAAAAATGCATGGAAATTACATGTAGTAAAAGAAGATTATTTGAGGAGAAAAGAAAAATTCCACTACTAGTGCATAATAGAAATTACTATACATTTACTAAAAATCAATCAGGTAGTTATGTACTTTTTAGACAAAAAGTTTAATACCAGATTTTTCATACACTCTACGTATTTGTATTTAACCGTTATTTCTTGTCAAAACAATTAAGAATACTTTTGGGTATTTTATTTTTAATAATTAAGCATTCGTAAGTTGTGATCAAAACTGCTTTAATGTGCAGAGTTAGGCTTGTTACTAGAAAGACTTCCATTACTAGAATTTAATACCACTTTAGAATAAGATGGAAAAATCTATTATTGAAGCTATTATCTGAAATTACATTGTTAGGAATTTGGGAAAGAAATGTAATTATAAGTGATTATTGATTATCTTTGTTGAGGATTAGATGATGCCTTAATTAGAGTCTGAAGTATTACACATCCAAAATAATATAAAATTACATATCCTGTAATAATTTGCATAATTCTCTCACAAACATCATTATGTTTAAAATGGTTCTAATTGAAAACCAATATTTTCGTTCCAAAATAAAAAGCATTATTTATGCCAGTCCATTTAAGGTTATAACTAATTTTGATATCGGGCAATGAACTTATTAAAGCTATCTTCGGCCATGTTAAAAAACCAGACACAAACTCTGAATACATTTTCGAACAGAAAAAAAAGTTTCAACATTACATTCAAACGTTGCTATCCAATGAAAAGGAGTATTTTTTTTTCTTACACTACTTTAAATCTGAATTAAATCATTATTTTTTTGAGTAAAATATATATATCACAATTTATCCCTTATATTATAATGCTAAAAGATTTCGTACATTATGTTTAAGAGAAAAAATATATATATTCATGGAATGTTATTAAACTTAAAAAGATGTGGTATAACAAATGGATATGAGCATTACATTGTTTTATATGATAGTAAGGATGTTTTTTTTCTATTGGAAAATGTATCTCTGGCTTGGTTTTAGTTCTATAACATTAAACAAAAACAGCCAAAAAAATTGTCCAATTAAATATAAAAAAAATGTTTGATTATTTACCCCCACAAATGGTGATTTATTTTTTCAGCAAGAATATAAAAATTTAAAAAAGAAGAGCTTAAATATTTAACAAATAGATTTTTGTAATATAACTTAAATGTTTCATGTTTAAAAGATATTTTCTTTTTTTTTTTTACTTAAAATATATCCTTTATATATATAATATATATATGATTAAAAGAGCATATTTTTGAATTAATGCAAATATCTAGATCCCAAAACATAATTAAAACATAGAAATGATAATCTCTCAATTTCACGAACAGAATAAATAAAAACTTAAACAAAAAATAAGCATATTGGCAACTTTTCCTGAGAAAAATTTGACAATTGATCATATTTAAATATTGGTCCAATTGATCTCAGGTACATTATAATACACTTAGATAAAAATCGCCTTCAACAATGGAATGTTCTAATATAAGTATACTTATGTATACTTTTTATAACATTAAGCAGAGGAAAATTAAATATACAGACATTGAGAAGAATGTTACAACTTTCTTTAGAAGGCCCAAGTAGTGCACATACGACTTCATTTACATAAAAAATTGGACATTCTTGTATACTTTTTCAGAAATAATTAATCACATACTTGTGACTGCAAGCGTATCAAATATAGTAAAAACCGACAAATATTCATTACAAAAGAATAACTGCACATTTCTCTGCTCATTTTTTTTACATAAATTTCAAGCAACTAGAAAGATGTTTTATGTTTAAGTTAATGTGTCCACATCTAATAGAAAATTGGGCTGGATTTTCAATTCTACCCTTTGAAGCTTCTTAACTATAGAAGGCACCAAAGTTTGTACATATTCAACACATTCTCCTTATAGCTCATATTATGCTTAATAATTTAATTGATGCACATCAGATGTACAAAGTAGTTTAGAGCTTGATGTTATGAGATACAATTAATTGAATAATTATTTCAAAGCTGATTTTCAGTACTGCAGTTTTAAGTTGTAACATTCCAATAAATGGCTAGTATATTTGGCCAGAAACAGTCAGATAGCATTTCAGGGCAACAGGTTGATGTACACATAGAAAAGGTTAGCACTGGCAATTGGCATTGGTAGATGAAGTATGTTCATTCAATCTAGTGCCTTTAGATGCACTGACTAGATTGGAATCAGAATCAAGACTTTCTGACATTTTATCGCAAATAATGTCCACTAAACGTTCAAAAACAATCTTCACGTTCAGATTTTCTTTAGCAGATGTCTCAAAGAACTCCAATCCTAATGTATCTGACAGCTGTTTGCCTCGTTCAGTAGACACTACTCTTTCATCCTCCATGTCACATTTGTTCCCGACAAGTACAACTTGGGCATTGTCCCAAGAATACGTTTTGATTTGTGTAACCCTGAAAAAATATATTTAATAATTAAAAATTGTAACAATTAAGGCAATCATTATTACAATATTAGATGGAATAGGAAAAGGGAGAAGCAATATATTTTACATTAATCCAAAGTTAAGAGATGAGAAAACAAACTATTATTTTAAGTTACAAAGATGATTTATTATATAAACTTATTTTAGGAGAATTAATACAAATCTTAGTAATTTCACTTTTCCCTTTTAAATGCAATATTTCACACCAGAAATTTTTAAAACATTATACTAATGTTAATATAATAGCAACATTTCACTGTTAAGCTTATGGAAACAAATGAGTAACATGATTATATGATCAAAGCTACATTCATATATAATTATTTATTTTCTAGAGGTAATACTTATGCTACAGATATTAAGTTTACACATGAATTAATAGAAAAATGAATCCTCTTATAATATTTTATTTCTGAAAAATTCTCAAAAGTACAATTTAGTTCTTGTGAAACAATATTGGATACTTTTGAGATTTTTTTAGAAACAAAACAGGTCAAGGTCAGAAAACATGAGTAAAAATCACGAAGTTTTATAATCATTTTTCAAATGTAAATACAAACAAATCCATAAAAGAGATGTATCAATTTAAAGAATAAACATGGCCATTAGAGCCTATCTGAACTGATAAACACTACAGTTTCAAAGTACAAAAGTGATCGAAATTTGCAAAGCTATAAAACTGATTTCAAGATGTCTAGAAAAATGAACATCAGTCTAATGGGACTACTTTAAAAGAGATTAGTTAAGATTGTTACATCTGAATATAAATATTTTTCATGAATACTGGTATATTTTCTTAACAGACCCCTCATACTTGTTCAAAATATATGAAATTTTTAGCATGCTGTCAATCTGAACACAATTTATTCTTGGCTTTTTAATTTAATTAGTAAAGAAATTTTAAGAAAATGGTAAATAATACATTATGGAAAAAAAACAACATTCTGAAAATAATGTGACATGTAATTTATGAGAGGGCCAAGAGTTTGTTCTAAGTATGATTTTACTTTGACGGAAACTAAAAACTGTTAGAATTTATCAAAGGAATTTGTTTTAGAGAATCACGTGCAAATGATTAGTGATTAAATCAAAAGAAATATTGATAAATTTCTATGTAATAAATATTTAGAAACTTTGGCAAAAATATGTTCACACAAAAAAACTCCACATCCCACAAGTTATTTTGACAATTTAAACAATCAAATTCACACTTTTGGCAGCATCTATAATACACTGGTCTCCAAAACAATGCTACAACCAGTTTTCAGACAATTATCATAAGTGACTACAAAAAAAAGCCCACTTAAACAATTGTATCTAATATATTTTTTTAAGTAAACACTTATACAGCAGCCTGAAGTAACTTGTCAACATCCAAGTTTTGTAATTTGAGTGGATTCTTCTCACTTCTGCTTGCTTTTCATCAATTGTTGGTTTTCAAATATAATTTTCCATGTCAAGTATATGTCATTCTTCTGATTTATTAATACAGTTGGACCCGTTTTTGTGCAGTTGATTGGAACAGCATAAAAATAACTGCACAAAAAATATTCAAAAATTTCATTAATTTTTACATGTAACAAGCAAATTCGTCGAAATACTGCAAATTTTTTTCTTATGCGGTAGCACAAAAATAAAATTGCATAAAAAAGGACCACACAAAAACAGGTTCTACTGTATGTAAGGCAATCAGATGGGTTGAAATGGGATACAGCTAGACATCCTTATCTGTTTTAGTGTGATCCAATGACAGAAACACTTTGGTGTGTTGCTGCTTAGTGTGCTACAGCAGGGATGATAATATCTGCTACTATAGTGTACATAATTTTCCCAGTCAAGGTCTTCATGTAAGAAGACTTCTTGCATGTTTCTTATTCTTTTCATAAATATGTTCAGGTTTGTTTGGAAAGTAAAGTAATGTGTTGATCTGAGAGAACATTGAGCCAGATACTACCAATTTAATATTGTTGAAAAACAAAGTTATTAAGGTAATGAGACCATGATTTGGCATGGAATTTGTCTGTGCGGTAACATATGTTACACAAAGGAACTTTATGTAGAATATACTGCAACGGAATTCTTGCCCCAAGTCACATCATATGTTGATGCTATTGATAATAAATTCATCATAACAGAATAATGTCCAACTCTACAATGATAGGCTTGTTGATGAAAATCTTCAGGTTTGAAGCAAATGAAAAGGCAAATAAAATTTCCAGACCTTAATCCAAAATAGCATCTTTGAGACAACTGACAGAAAAGAGGCGCTCCTTCAAGATTGTGAAATGAATTAAACAATGATTTTCCCATGTATAGGCCCATTGAAATGTGACACCTTCTTGACAGTATCTGTAGTGGATACCATTAATGCATTACATGTATGGGTTCACACATTCCTTATTGCCTTAAGTTCAATCTACTTAATTCATTGGACAAAAAATTAATATTAAAAAAAAGAATAAAATAGTAGATTTCTGCAAAGAAGCAACTGCCACCTTTTTAAAAGATAAAAATAAAATAAAAAAAGAATGACATTTCAATTTTTTCAAATAATACATAAATATTTAAAATGTGAAGAAACTTTTCTAATAAAGATATTTTGATAAGAAAAATTATTAACAGAAAGCTATTCTTTTGTGTGTATCCACTTAATTAAAAAGAAACTCATATAACTAAGACAAATTTAAGGGTATGTATATCATACAAGAAAGTAATGATTTTATAATACAGCTGTATTTGTAAAAAAAACAGTGTCTCAACTTTTAGATTAAATTTATAAAAAGTTATTAACCATACAGAAGTTAAATTAATATAGGCAGCAAAAAACTTTCATATAATGGTTCCAATGTACTGGATCATCATTACACTTTATTTTCATTTATTATTATTTAACCCTTTTAAAACAAACATGTGTACCAATAGGGCCAGAGGTTACTTTCGCGAGCATCACTCACAGGCTCTAAGCCAAAATACATGAAGATACCAAAATATAAACACGTTGTTTGAATTGTTCTGTAGATTATATGAACACACACACACACAGCATAAGCTTTATATTATATTTTATATTTACATATTTTATTTTCTTAAGTTACTTTCTGTTTAAGTACAATTTTTTACACATTTCATTGTTAGAATTTATCATTTAATGACTTAACATTATACATTTGAAAACTATAAACAAGTTTCTTAAAATTCTTTTTACTATGAAAAACTTTAGTACAGTCTACGCAGAGTACCACATTACAATTCTTGCACTCATCATAAATCATTTGCAGGAATGTGGAAAAACGAAAACTAAGTTTTCAATTGTTGATAATCATAGAGAGGCATTTTCTATCAACGTAATCGGCATGCAGATGTCTGAAATATCATTATCATTAAGTTTGCAATGAAAAGAACAATCAGAATACATTTGTTACTATCACTACTCTCAGTCTTATTCAGAATCAATTTTGCACCATTTCTGCTATTCCAAGTTCAACTAAACATTTTCGATGCTTTCACTTCCAAAAAGTGAAGAAAAAAATTAATACTAGATCTAATTATTCATTAAAAACTAGACTGCAAATCCAAACCAAATGCTCTAGCAAAAATAAAACTATCATCCTTTATATAAATGAAAACCACATGCTCATTTCAATAGCAGTCATAAAGCATTCCATTCAAAAACATTAAATTCCCCTAAAGTTTATAAATCCAAAATTCACGTGCAAATCAGTAATGTTTATCTCATTTCGAGTGGAAGGTCAGATCTACATGTATCTCAAATCTTATGGACAAGTAATGTCATCTATTGACAAAAAGAAATGAGTTTTCAAAATTTTCTGAGTTTATTGCACAAATACATGACAATCAGCCCTGGAAGGAGAAAGGCTTTGTCCCGAATATGTGCCATTCAGAAACAGTGAGGTCTTCATGATGGCACGCATTTGTGACAGTCATCCTGAAGGGGTCAAGCACACACACACAAGCAAGGAAACAATTTAATATAATATTCAACATTACATTCAGCAAAATTAATATTGTTAGGCCTGTTATCTCAGCATTTTTCAAAACTTCTCCATCAATTGGGAATTTGTTTATAAAATAATCACATGAGATAGTATAAAAATTATGGATACAATGAAGAAACAATTTTTCCTATCTTTATTTAAATGCTGTGCTATAAGCCAACAAGATCATTCACCTCTTCTCAATTTTTATTATAGTAATTTACATTACTTCTTTTTTACTGCAAGACTTTAAAATAGATATCTTAATCCTTTCAGGATGAAGAATGCAAAGGTGTGTGCACCACTAAGGCAGGAAGTTTGTTTCGCATGTGTCATTCACAGGCGCCGAAGGGTTTATTGTAGTTAAGCCTAAATTTATACGTATTACAAATTTGAAACACATTGTTTAATATTGTTCTGTATATTATATGAACGGCATATACTTTATATATTTCACATTTACATATTTTATTTTCTTAAGTTACTTTCAGTTTAAGCACAACTTGTAAAACATTTTATTGCTAGTACATATTTATCATTTAATGACTCTTAACATTACAGATTTGGAAACTAAATATGTTTCTTAAAATTCATTTTAGTACGAAAAATTTTAAAACAGGAATCTACACTAAATCCTACATTACAATTCTTGCACTCGTAATAAATCACGTGCTATTTTGGAATTTTTTTTGAAGGACACGTGAGCAAACGAAAACTAAATTTTCTAATGTTGACAGACATAGAGAGGCATTTTCTATCAATGTAATCAGAATACAGATGACTGAAATATCATTATCATTAAATTCACAATGAGCAGAACAATCAGAATATATTATTTGTCACTATCAATACTATCAAATTCTAATGCAGAATAAATTTTACATTATTCTGCTATTCCAAGTTCAGTTAAACATTTTCGATGCTTCAACCTTGTAAAAGTAAAAAAATAATAATTGTCTACCAGATGTTATTATTAATTAAGAACTAGACTGCAAACCCAAACCAAATGTTCACGCAAAAATAAAACTCATTTTTGTTATAAACAAAAACCATGTGTTCATTTCAAGAGCAGCCATATAGCATTCAATTAGGAAACATTCTATTTCCCTAATGTTTATAAATTTAAATCCATGTGCATGTGAGTAATATTCCTTTCATATCAAGCAGAAGGTCAGATCTATATGTATCTCAAATCTTATAGACATGAAATAGCATCTATTGCCAAAAAAGTTGAGCTTTTCCAGCTAGTGTCCTGGAGTATGAACGTTTCTAGCTAGTGTCATGGATTTGTGTCGATAGGCACCGGAAGGAAAAATGCTCTGGGACGCATGCATGCAGTTCAGGAACTGTGAGTATTTCATGATTTTGCCTATATGTGACAGTCAGTCCAAAGAAGTTAAGATATCTAGGTATGTTTGCCTTAATCTATGAATGTGAGGAGCCTTTGAGTACACATTTTATTTATATTGTCAAATGAGCTTCTTTACTATGCATTTGTAGTGCCTGTTTTCTTTTAACTCTTTTGCAGTTAGAATACATCTTTCAGCATCTCACCAAACTTTAAAGATAAAAAAGCAACACTTCTTTCTGATGCCAAATTTATTAAATGATCCTAGCATCCCCTACTTATTTTCTCTCTTTAAATAGACACCCCTAATCCAAATTACTGCAGAAGTATACGCCATAGACAAAAATAAAAATTGAAATGGAATCTCACATTTTTAAATTCTTCCATAATGAGTAAGCTAATGTTTTCTACAATGAAATTTGTAATTGCAAAAAGCTATTTCGAATTGAGACATTTGGTGGGATCACGGTGATTGTCTACAATGGGATAATTTACATTAGCAAAATGATCTTGTTTCATATATTTAATTGTATACTCATTTTGAGTTCACAAATTACAGAAGATGTTTTAGTCTTTGCATGTGCATACTGCCTGGCAATGCTAGACTTCAGAAACATTTCTAAAAATAAGGACCAGCACGATTGAATGAAGTCAAATGTGTGTGTGTGTGTGGATTTTACATTATGTTCTACAACGAAAGTTGTAAACAGTTTTTCAGACCCAATTACATTCGAGTGGACATTGTCCTTGAACAAATAATCCCATTTTAAGCAACTGCTACTTGAACTATCCTTCGAGAAACATTTTGGACTTTTTACATCCGGCAATGCTATAAAAGTTGGCAGGTATGCAAATATGTATAATTTTTTTTAATTTATAAACCTTGTTTGTGATATTAAAATTACACACAAAAGGCAGGTTGCATCTTAACCATTAGAAGCTAGTGTAGGTATCCAAGAACATTTTTGCTTTTACTTACCAATCACGCACACTGTTAAATGATTCTTCATTTGTCACATCATACATAAGAATGAAGCCCATAGCTCCTCGATAGTAAGCTGTAGTAATCGTTCTATAGCGCTCTTGTCCTGCTGTGTCCTAAAAATGAAATAAATCTTTTAAACAACTTTCTACTTTTCAACAGTTTATTAAACCTAGAATTTCTGTCACAGTATACCTAGATTTAGTTTATAAACCAATACTAAAGTAAAAACACAAAATTTATAATTTAATTCAAGATTTCAATACCCAGTTCATAACAAGTTTTAAAAACTTCATAACAAGGTTTTACATGCACAATGCAAAACCTGTTATGCTAAGTATAACACATGTTTAACAAATAAAAACTTTTCTAACCAAGCACGGAAAATAATTAGTAGCAGATACTATTTTTAAAATTGGCTTAAAGAAATAAAAGAAAAATATAATTAAAACTACAAAAGAATGAAGTTTAAGACTTTCATTTAATCAGAACAGTTTTACTGACTTCAAAAACATTTTTTATGGTTTATAAAATACAACTTTTCAAGTAGTTAAATAATTATGTAACACAGTGGTTCCCAAACATTTTTGTTTCATAGACCCTTTGCCCTGTTTTTCAGTTTGGGGTAAACCCCTGCTTACCCAATATAAAATTTTTACAAATTTATCAACTTAGATGTCTTTTTGATAGCTAGTATAGAGCTACTGACTTTAAAAGAATTAAATTTCTAACTGTAGTGAAGAATAGTGTTTAAAACTTAAGAAGCACATGCTCTAATTCATTAGATTAAAACTTAATTAATACCTAAAATAACTGGACAACAAACAAATGCTTATAATGGAAGAGATGAATCTGGCACTTTAATAAATTCAACATTTGATATCAATTTTGTCAAGTATAACCCTAAATCTCCTCTGTTAGTAGTGACCAGTTTTTTTCGTTTCTTTTTTTTGTTTTGAAAATTGGCAACCACTATGAAGCTCCTCACTAGGGAAAAACAAGAAAAACTTTTTCAAGGCAAAATTGTTTGCATCCATTTCTAAACTTTACTCTAAGATCTTCATTAATGCCTATTCTCAGTTTCTATTGTAATATGAAATTTTTTTTCAATGTAACCATATGAATTCATTGCCTAATGTGGTAATTACCATAGTTAAAGCATTCTCAAACCTAGTTTCAAAATCTAAATAAAGGATATTTAAATATTCAATGTAGGTTTAAAATGTCATAATTGTCTGTGGCCAATTGAAAAACTGGGAAAATTTGCAACGTCTAATATTATACTCCTTTAAAAAATTTTAGCAAAAAAATGTTAAAATGATAGTCCTTGCTTTAATATAATGTGTTTTGTCACCTTGTAACTGCAAATTAACCTCATTAAATTTAGTAAATAAATCAGTTTAAATAAGTAAAATCTGGTTGCCCTCCACTTGATTAAATTTTCTTTTAAAATTAAAGCCACAATCCAGTTTAATCAGAGCAACTATTGTAGACCCCTAAATTATCTTTTGGCTAATGTGGACCCCTTACAGGTAGTCATAGACCCCTGGGGGTCGATATAGACTACTTTGGGAATCACTGATGTAACATTATAATTTTCAGTAATACAACATATGAGGATGATAAAGGATCTATTTTAACAATGACAAAAAAAAAAAAAAAAAAACTTGAACAGTGTATACTGTCATAGAAAATGGCAATTTTGTTTAATGGAATGAATGCGAGTAAAATCACTTTATGATGCAATATATCAACATATGACAATAGATATTTGCAAAAACAAATTATGTATAGCAAACACAATTATCGTGGTAAATGCCTTTGTTAACAAGTTTAATGAGGTAAATATTACTTTGTCTACACTTGCACTCAAATGTGAAATAGGATAAATTGTGGATATTCCATGATATGCAACTATCTGGATAGACACATAATTCAAAAGAAAGGTTTATGCTTTAAAAAAAAGCCCCTGTATTTTTTTCTAACAATGTCAGGGAAGTTAAGCAACTCTTTTGTAGGAGAAGAATAATTGCTACTAATAAAGTAGAAAGTTAATATATTCATACATGCATGTACATTTACACGCACACATTTTATGCTTTAATCATTTTTTTTTTCATAAATTTTTTTAAAATTGTAAGCTTTTAGCTAGAGTTCTTTGACTTTTTTTCAGATAGAAATATAATATCAATAATTCAAAAAATGAAAAAAATATATATTTTCAACAGTTTTGCATAATTTTTTTTGTGAAAAAGTAACCCCCTCCTTTAAAGAATTAGCTTAAGTGATTTCTTTTTATATCTGCAAGAATAATTAAAATACGTTTGACATCAAATGAACATATCAATCTTGATACCGTTCCAAGCAAAGTTATTTGCTGTGTGTGTTTAAACAAAATATTTATAAGGAAACAATTTCAACAAAGTATAGGGTGTTTTTTTTAGAGGTATAGAACTTTAAATTGCAATAAAACAACGATGTATTATTCGATTGACATGAATTTTTTTTTATTCGAAAGATAATCTTGTGGCATTACATTTTAAATATAATCAAGCAAGGCGTAGATCTGGTCGAATGGGCCCAAAACGAGATTGCCGTTGTTCCCGATTTTCATGATGAATTTTGTTTAGCGATGAAGCGCACTTCTGGTTGAATGGCTACGTCAACAAACAAAACTGCCGCATTTGGAGTAAAGCTAATCCACAAGTGTATGTCGAAACACCGTTACATCCAGAAAAACTGACTGTTTGGTGCGCTTTATGGGCTGGTGGAATCATTGGTCCGTACTTCTTCAACAACAATGAAGGCCACAACATTACAGTCAATGGTGATCGGTATAGAGCCATGATTACTAACTTTTTCATTCCTGAATTGAACAATCAGGATGTCTAGGAGCTGTGGTTCCAACATGTCACACAGCTCGTGCCACAATCGATTTATTGAAAGACATGTTTGGTGACCGCCTAATTTCACGTTTTGGACCTGTGAATTGGCCTCCAAGATCTTGTGATTTAACACCGCTAGACTATTTTCTGTGGGGCTATGTAAAGTCATTGGTCTATGTGGATAAGCCACAAACGCTTGACCATTTGGAAGACAACATTTGCCGTGTTATTGCCGATATACAGCCACAAATGTTGGAAAAATTCATCGAAAATTGAACGTCCAGATTGGACTACATCCGAGCCAGTCATATGCCAGAAATCATATTTAAAATGTAATGCCACAAGATTATCTTTCGAATAAAAAAAATTCATGTCAATCGAATAATACATCGTTTTTTTATTGCAATTTAAAGTTCTATACCTCTAAAAAAACACCCTTTACTAACCTATAAAATTAAAGAACTTACAATTAAGAAACATTTTTAATGTAAGAAAAACATCAAGTTATTTTTTTAAAGGTCAATGTAAGTTTCATGCTGAAATTACTCATTGAGTCAAAGAGGGAGTTCTAAGTCCTAAGGAATATCTAGTCACTATCACTCTAAGTGAAACCAAAGGAAGGTTCAGAACAGTCTGCCGGAAGCTATTGTATTTTCAAATGACCCGAGACAAGGAGATGCACTAGCTTGCCTCGTTTTTTAATTTTGCTCTCCAAAAGATTATAAAACACTAACATTATTACGAAAGGAACTATTTTTAACAAATTAGTTCAGATTTTTGCTTCTGCCGACAACATTGTCATAATTGCTCGGTCACCGGATGCACTTAAACAGGCCATCCTTTATTTGGAAACTAAAGAAAATAAAATGCATCTCACCATAAATCAGAAAAAAACAAAATTCATTTTAAGTACCAATTTTAATGAATCTTATTTTGTAATAGGACAATATAGATTGGAAGCTGTCAATGGTTTCAGATATTTAGGCTCTCAAATGAACACACTTAATGATATAATCCCAGAGGTTTGCAATACAGTTACTATTGGTAACAGTTGCTTTCATCGACTTTAAAAATACAGTCGAACCTCCATATTACGAACCTCTACATTGCAAACCCTGGAACCAAGAACATTTCCCGATTTTCTTCGTAAAATAACCTCTCAGTAGCGAAAGCATTTTCTATATAATGAACTTTTTCTCTTATGATTCAACTTTTTTTCCCTCCCTATTTTTAAAGTATTTCTGGATATTTCAAGTTATCCTCTTTTTTTAACAAATTTTATGGTGGTCATAAATCTTGAACTGGTTTTATTAGGTGCCTAATTCCCAGAGAGCAATAGAATTTTGGGTTTCATCCAAGAATTGCAACTTTTAATACCCATGGTCCATTTCACTAGAAACTTCTTCGATGTGCTCTTTCACTCATGCCCCTGTGTCCTTGAACTTGTCTCTGTTCATTTGTAGTGTTGATCAGTCATACTGATAACTTCATTTCTTGTAGCTTAAAAATGCCGCAACATAAGTGCTTGAGCATCAAAGAAAAAAATTTAATTCTTCAGGAAGTGGATTAAGGCACCAAGAAACCTTCCTTGCAGTTTAGCTTTCTTTACTTTTTTTATAGGTAAGATATATAAAATAAACATACATTAAGTTACAAAATGGTATAAACAATTTTTTTTAATATATAGTGTTTAAGAATTTAAAATTTGTGTTATGTGGTTTATCAAGAAAACTGAAAGATGAACTTCTATAAAACAAACTTTTTTTCGGGATTTAGCGACTTCATTACACAGAGGTCCAACTGCATTTAAAATCTAATACCATCAGTAGAAAAACAAAACTACACATTTACAAATCATTGATAAGGCCCGTTTCCCCATATACTGCAGAAATGTAGGCAATGACTTAGACTTGAAGAATCTTGCTATATTTGAAAGAACCAATTTAGAAATTTATAAACTTTTTAAAGAGCTGGATATTGTTAACTTATTGCAATACAAAAGTTAAAATGGGCAGGACACCCAATAAGATTGAATGACAGTCGAGTCATAAAAAATATGTTTGGGGCCAGACCATAAGGAACTCAAAAAAGAGAAAGACCAAGACTCAGACAATTGCCTTGAAAAGGATCTGAAAACTAGTAATCTCAGAAATTGGAAAATTCAGGCCAAGAACAGGACAGCCAGGAATGGAATTTCTTGGCCAAGACCCACTCTGGCCTGTCATACCATTGAGGAAGGAAAATTCATTCTCAGTTTATAGATTTAAAAAAAGGTTGAAAAAATGGAGAAAAATATTTTGCTAAATAAAATGGTCAATTTTGATAAATAGAATTTTAAGTAATCATATATAATTTATTTTCATTTAACAGGGAGGGGACACCTTTTGCTTAAAAATTATGTAAGAAATACTTAAAACATTTTGTAATAAATAGTTTAGGCATAAACAAACAAAATAACATGCAAGACATCAATTTATATTTACAGAACAGGCAAAGCCTTTCCAAAATCCCTGCTTAATTTCTTGCAATAAAAAAGAATATATCTCTATAGTTATTATTAATAGTAATTAAAAAGATAAATTATAATTAAAATTCAAACCAATAAAACAAAATATTGTAAAAAAAATTACTATTTCATATACAAGTTTTCATGTATTTGAAATATACAAGTAAAGAAATAATAAACGAGTTTACACTGCTTAATAAATGTTTTTTTTCTAGAAGGTTTAATGAAACAATTTGAAATTTTTTTTAATGTAAAGTTTACTAGAAAGTAACTAAAAGTTTTTGAAATTACTCAAGCAAAGAGAACATTCAAGATTTTTCAGATGTCAGCTTATCTTTCTCTATTTGTAAAATATTAAAATGCTCTTTGCAATGTATTGATATAATATTTTCATTTACATATTTTTTAAAAAAAACTTAGACCTACAGTCATGTAAATATATGGGTAGATGATTTTTTTTTAGAATAATAGCTTAGTTAAAATTAATAAACAGAAGAAAAATAATTAAGTTAGAAAAACACGACAATTTGTAACTGTATTGCTACATCATATAAAGATCATAATTGTTTAACAAAGAAATTAAAATTTTAAAAAAAGTTAAAATTTATGGATATATAAAGGATTTTAATTTTTATAGTTCAAATTTTGAATTTATTTCTAATTAATATGAATACATGCTCAGACACGCTTTGAGCTAAGATTTGAAGCAAATCAGGTTTTAAAGAAAACCAATTCTGGTCTACTTGCTGTTTTAATTCCTACTGGGTTGAAAACTGACATTCATGGTTGCACACATCTTGTGCAAATATGTAGTCTGGGCTATAAAATACCAACTTTTCTAGTGATAGTTCCAATTTAAAGTAAAAAAAGAACAAAATTAAATTCATACGAAAATATGCAGATCCTGAAGAAAATTTTAGTTTAGTGTAAAAAAGATCAAAACAGATGCTGTGCTTCCTCAAATGAAAATACAAACAGTTAAGTTTTATGCTGTTGTATAACTAAGCAGGTATCAGAAAGTATGCATGCCATCAAGGTGAACTTATCACCATTTTTAGCTCCAAATAATTTTTGTTACAAGGTGTGCATCAGAATAAGAAACAATCCTAAAATTCTGTGCTTGACCTTTTTCTGAAGAGGTTAATAAATTAATCATTTTAAGCAGATTATAGATGAGTAATTGTGCTTTAGCACACTATTTGGTTATATCTTTTTTTGCTTCCAAATATTGTATTTTTTCCCTATGCTTTTATGACAATTTTCAGGCAATATTAGCAGGGACAATTTCCCCCCCTTTTTCTTTTTGGGACTATTAAGATTAACACAGTAAGTCCAAATTTGTGTATATGTTCTATTACACAAGAGACTTCAGTTCAAGTGTAGTACAGGGGGGGCACTTGGTGCAGTCCTTTTTTTTTTGTGACTAAAAGTGGTCGCAAAGGTACTTTGGAATTATTTATTATTCATTTTAGAATGAATTCGATATATCACCATGGCATTTAAATAAAAATCGCCAAATCTGAAGAAAAATCGTCAAATCCGAAGTGCCCCCATACTACACTTCAACCAAGACTTTTTTTTTCTAAGTAAATTTTATACAAAATAAAATTTAATTTTTAATGACATCTTTAAGATGTTTGAATGAATTATGTATGAAGTTTACTATTTATAAATAGAAAATTTATATCACTAAGATAGATTTACATAAAATAATTCATCACATTTTTTATTATAAACTAACTGTATGATACATCTATTGACAAATAGTTATTTTGACAATAGATTGAAAGCAATGTAAAGGCAACACATATCAGTGCATTTATTATTTACCCCAAAATACTTTTAAAAAACTGGAATAATTAATGAATTAATTCTATACTACTGA
The DNA here is from genome assembly GCA_019973935.1 of Trichonephila clavipes. NCBI lineage: Eukaryota > Metazoa > Arthropoda > Arachnida > Araneae > Nephilidae > Trichonephila > Trichonephila clavipes. The sequence continues at coordinate 85,787 of BMAU01016133.1, forward strand.
GATAAAGATTTTTATCATATAATTACATACCCAAATTTGTAACTTGACTCTTTTATCTTGTCGAAAAACAGTTTTTACTTTGAAATCAATACCCACAGTACTCACAAATGCTGAAGAGAAGGCATCTTCTGCGTATCTAAATAAGAAAGATGTTTTTCCCACACTGCTGTTGCCTATGATCAAGATCTTGAACATATAATCAAAGTTCTGATCTGCTGCATCTTTCTGCCATCTATCTTGACCAGCTGCCATCTAAAATATATAACAGATAACATATAAAAGACAACCAAACAAAAACGAAGTTTTAAACTGAAAAAATACACATTTACACCAAATGAATAACATTCTTACTTTGTTGGATTCTTTAAAAACTATCTTTAAAAAAATTCAATAAATAATTTAATTTAATTTGCTAGTAAGACTTTTCAAAATAAATCTGACAACAAAAATGTAAAAATAATGTAAAAATAAAAATGAAAATGTTTACAACATTTTCAATTAACAAACTTTTTCCAAGATGGAAAAAGTTTAAAATTTTGAAATTCCCATTCTTTAATTACATAAATAAAAATTTAATTTTACAAATAGTTTTAAAACATGATTCTCAAAAATGTAAATCACTGAAGAAATGAAAAAGTAAGATTGGTAGGTATCATTCTTAAGTACTCACATAAGAATGCAAGACCTTTTGACCTATTACATGACCTACTGGTAAAGGTCATTCAGCAAAATTATCACTGACACACAAACAACTAAGTTCACAATAACTTTAAGGTGAAAATAAATATAAATTTTGACATGATTTAATACAAGTCACATAAATAGCAGGATAATACGGTAAGGGGGGATGAGAAAAACAATTGAATTCTAATTTTTGATACTAATTTTTATAAATTCATCACTAAAAAAATATGCATTTTTTTCAGAAACATTTCTAGTTCTAAAAAAATGCTTCAAGACAATTTAATTTTCTTTTATTTATCAACATAATTGAACTAACTGTCTTCCATCATTTCAACAATTTTAGTTTTATGCTCTAATAGCAATACAATATACATATTGGGTGACCTTTTAAAACAGCTTTATAGTTTATACAAACTTTCATGAAAAAAACCTTACTGCAAAAAGTAAAATGTTTGAAAAATATACGAATTTACAATAAAAATGTATCAGCCTTTTCAAGAAGCATGCATTTTCAATTCAAATAATTGGAGAAAAAAATTCTATTAAACAATTTTAAAGTAGAAATGTTAAAATATTTCATTTTTTAAAACTTACATTATAATTAGCAAAAACAATTTTTATTTTCTAAATAGTACAAAAATTTGAAATATTTTACTGTATATACTTGTTAAGAAAAATGGAAATATAACACTGAGAGAAAAAAAAGGGTTATAATAATATACTTCACTATCTACACATGAATATAAGTGTATAAGTTGAATAACAGAATTGTAACTCACTGTGAACATCAGAATAACAAACTAAAATTTTTTCTGCTTACTTTTTACAGGAATATGCCTATATTATGTTACAATCCATCAATTAAAACATCGATTTTATTTGACAGCATATAAAGAGATATTTCACATTATGAACAGTAAGTAATTCAAGAAATTGTATGAAACAAAGCTTATAAGCATAATTTTTTTTTTCTTAAGACCAGTAATATTTATAACAAAAAGTAAAAATATCAATATTTCCACATCTGATTAGTTTTATATTAAATTTACAATGCAACTTTGAGAAATTATGTATGTACAATACACAAACATTAAAAAATTATTTAATCAGGTATCTATCGTAAATAGTTATTTTGGGAGAAAAAAGTGGATACAATTTCTTATGAGTTAATATTCAAGTAAAAAGACGAAAAACATCAAAATATATTCACACGTTCGAGATCTCAGGTGAATTTAATACAAATACCAACTCAAGAAATTATCAACGTTAAAACCGCAGTTTGTTGATCATATTTTATCAAACTTTTTCGCTAACATAAGCCGGTCAAAGCATCTATAGAGATAAATATTTTTAAATCTATTAAAAATTGTTTACTTTAGTTCTTTATTATGCAAAAGGATTGCGTCGATTTCAAATGTCATGAAATAAAAATATTACCGTATGCAACAACAGATGGAAGAGCAGCAATACAAATTGATAAAGACTAGATTTAATTACTACTTTCCTACTGAAAGATGTGATATGGATAATGATGATTCTGAATGATGGCGCTGTAACGATACTGATACGTACATTGAGCGACAAGTTTTCTATCGATATAAAGATATAAATTTATTGCCACCTGTTCTCTTTTTGTAAATTCTCACAAGAGTGAACCACACACAATTACAATTATTAAAATTTTTCTCTGAACAGAATCTACAAATTTTAATCGACTGATGAAGTAAATAATGTGCAAGAGAACTGGAAAGTTTTGTAGGAAAACTGGATATGGTATTTCGTCTGACAAGAAGAGGAAAAACAAGAATAATAATGTCAAATACATGAGGTGAAGCAACTCTCTATCAATACTCTTAAAAAATTATCAAAAAATCAGAAAAAAAACTGGAATTGTGAATTTTTTGTTCGTTGAAATTAAATGAAATGCGGCAAAAATAATAATCTAAAGTGTTTCACAAAATGTGGTGCAAAAGAAAAACAATAAGTTTGTTTTCTGCCTTTAAAATACATAAAATTATAGCATAAAACATTCCCAAATTTAATGTGTGATCTTATTTAAAATCCTTACTGATACGACATTATTGTCTTATGCCCAAAATGCTCGTGTTTACTAAATCAGTTGACAGCAGATTCCTTTATTTTGTTCTCTGTCAAGACAGTTTAAAGGTCATGAAGAGTTGCAGGGGGTAGGTTTACAGAAATACGCTTTTTCATAGCCTCCCAAACATATTAATTTGGATTCAAATCTGAAAAACGTACTGGCCAATCCACATTCTCCACACAAAAATGATTCTGCACCGAATGAGTTAAGAGATATATTATTATTGTCTTATAGTATAAAGGAGTCATTCACGGCACCTGCATAAGAAAGGATAATTGGATCAAGAACGTTACCTCTATTTAACTAATCACTGTTATGGCTCATCATTTGTTCACGCATATACACCAGATCAACCAAATATATTACTTTATGGTTGGTGATTAGGATAATATTTGATTTCCAATTCTCACTAGACCAACAATATACTTGGGAGCCCCTTTCCAAAGCAAATAAAATCTAGAGTCATCAGTATCCGGTATAGACCTCTATCGAATTGCGGTTTCATTGACATCTATGCATACTTAATTAAACCTTTCATTTTGTTAGTGCGGTATGAAGGGTACTCAACAGTGCTGATTTAAGCTCATTTCGGGCCCTGGGGCAAAAGATCTATGTCCCCTCTTGGCACTGGAGGATCAAAATTTATAACCAGAAAATATGTTTAAGCTCAGCTTATCCGGGCATCTGGGCGCCCAATGGATAAACCGGCACTGGTAAACACACACAATGCCGGGTGACTTGTATACTTCTCCTTTGTGAAGTCTTCTCTGCACAATTGATCAATATACCAAATTTCTCTTGACTTCTATAAGAGAAAATTTGATTTGGTTGGTGTAATGATTTTTTGTGCCGTCTTGCAGTCACGTGTAAATAATGGTCATCCGAGGCTTTATTAACTGAGGTTCTTTCTCAATTGCATATTCTAGAAGCTGAATTTATTCTTAAAACTGCAGCTGTGGTAGTTTATTAATTACAGATATATTCCCATTCAATTTTCTTGTCATGAAGAATTAACGACGAACCGCTTCTATTCACCCAAAGGCACATCATTACAATTCTTCTGAAAAATAATGATGGATACTCATACATAAAAAATGATCATCTCTCGAAATCCTTCTCAATTTTTTTATTATTATTACAGGTGCTTTTAAAGCCAATTTTATGCCAAGCATCCAATGGTCAGCAGTTCTACTAATTTTCATATTATATTCTCTCTGCTACAGCTTTACTTTTTACTCATGCTGCCTAATTGTTATTTTTAGCGGTGTAATTTCTCTTTTTCAGACTTTTCTTTAATTTTTAGAAACTAGCATATGGACTTTAATTTAATTTTAATATATTCAGGATATAATCCATTACTTTGTTTTTCTACATATTATTTAAGGTAGTAGTCCGGTGTGACAAGTTCAAAAAATCAAATTTTTAAAAACATCTTAAAAATGTACCCTAAAATTTTCAGACCTAAATTTTTAATGTTTTCAAGGTTATAGCCAAAAGAAGAGAGCGCGCCGAAGTGTGTATGAGTGTGTTGACACGCCAACAGCATCTGCTCTGACGTTCCCTATGTTATTGTCCTTCCGTCCCTATTATTCTAGGATACGCAGGTATGTGTATTATAGCAAAAATTTTCGAATGACAAAGACGAAGTACAAGAATTTTGTACAGTATACATAACCCTCAGAACTTTTACCGCCAAGATTCTTGGTACAAATATTAAGGATTGAAAGGGTAAGAACAAGAGAGCCCTTATGAACACCCAGTAACGTTTGACGAGTAATTTATAAACCTTATAAAACCAGTGCACGAGACTTTAGCCTCTGACGATTTGTTGAAAAGATGTTTGGGGAACACCCAAAATAATAACGAAAGTTTCAATCACTGTGTAAGGAATTTCGCTTGGAAGCATACTTTTACTGGGAAAAACGTTTTGAAAATTGCTACCTATACGGCTGCCTGCAACTTTAACAGTGGTGTAATGTACACTGATAGTTGTGTTTAGACACTGATAGTTGTGTATGAGAGCTGTAGAAAATATAAAGACCTTCTGGAATGTAGATAATTTTAGTGCTGCATCCTGTTTTTCAAGAATTGTTTTTCTACAATAAACTGTCATCGCTTCTGTCTTGCTCTTTGAGACTAAAAGCATAAAATCCTCGAACCCCAATCTACTTAACAATATTATTGGAAATTTGCGTGGTTATAGAAAGCAGCCGACGACACTAATTATTCGAATAACAGTTTTGTTAATGAACAAATGACTACACGAAAACAAATCGATATGTATAAAAAAGAAATATCATAGCAGATAATTTACAATTGTTGTAAACACACTCGTTATAAAGAGTGTTTTTTTTCCAGGTATAGAAGTTTAAGTTGGCATTACTTTCCAAGATGGCGACCTATTTAACAGCTGTCAAGTGATTTATTCTCAGTTTGGAATTCATCATGAATAGACTCACGCCTGAACAACGCTTTCAAATTGTGCAATTTTATTTCGAAAATAATGGTTCTGTGCGGAATACGTATCACGCACTACGTCCATTTTATCGTCGACAAAATCGTCCATCAGAGCAGTTAATTCAATTAACCATGGAACGTTTTCGCACCACGTTTACTCTAATTGATAACTCGCATCCCCATAGACGTCGTACGGTGCGTACAGAAGAAGCTATTGCTACTGTAGAGCGTAGCATTGAGGAAGACCCGAATGAGTCCATCCGCCATCGAGCAAAGGAATTGGATCTGTGTCCATTCACTTTATGGAAGATTTTGCGGAAGGATCTTGGTTTGCGTGCTTACAAAATCCAACTCGTGCAAGAATTGAAGCCGAACGATCATCTAGCAAGGCGTAGATTCGCCGAATGGGCCCAAAACGAGATTGCCGTTGTTCCCGATTTTCATAAGCGAATTTTGTTTAGCGATGAAGCGCACTTCTGGTTGAATGGCTACGTCAACAAACAAAACTGCCGCATTTGGAGTGAAGCTAATCCACAAGTGTACGTCGAAACACCGTTACATCCAGAAAAACTGACTGTTTGGTGCGCTTTATGGGCTGGTGGAATCATTGGTCCGTACTTTTTCAAAAACGATGAAGGCCACAACGTTACAGTCAATGGTGATCGGTATAGAGCCATGAATACTAACTTTTTCATTCCTGAATTGAACAATCAGGATGTCCAGGAGCTGTGGTTCCAACAAGACGGCGCAACATGTCACACAGCTCGTGCCACAATCGATTTATTGAAAGACACGTTTGGTGACCACCTAATTTCACTTTTTGGACCTGTGAATTGGCCTGCAAGATCTTGTGATTTAACACCACTAGACTATTTTCTGTGGGGCTATGTAAAGTCATTGGTCTATGCGGATAAGCCACAAACGCTTGACCATTTGGAAGACAACATTCGCCGTGTTATTGCCGATATACGGCCACAAATGTTGGAAAAAGTCATCGAAAATTGGACGTCCAGATTAGACTACATCCGAGCCAGTCATATGCCAGAAATCATATTTAAAATGTAATGGCACAAGATTATGTTTCGAATAAAAAAAATTCATGTCAATCGAATAATACATCGTTGTTTTATTGCAATTTAAAGTTCTATACCTCTAAAAAAAACACCCTTTACATAAGCTTTACAGCGCTCTAGCAGGAACTCATGTAGTCTCTTGCTTTTATCTCAGTCAACGCACAAGCAGATTCTGATCTTGGCTGATTGTCTTCTGTGTGAACTCCACTGATCTTTACATAACCTCATAGAAATTTTTAAAAGGGTCGATCCCAGAGAGTTCACTAAGTGTGTGTGGTTCCTTGATTATATAATATTTCTTCAAATTTGTCACTAAATGTGATAAAGTCACTAAAATCTAGGATCACCAGAACCCTGTTCCATCTTCCGCAAGGAGAGTGTTACTGAGGGGAAAACAACATACGAATCAATGTTACATTAAAATAAAAAATAACTTGAAGTTTGTGCTGAGAAGACCGAACTCGATTGCCACCAAACACCCTCCGAGTACAAACGTGCCGTTAAAATCAGTGGGTTCCTTGTGGGCTTAATCACGAGCGCAGGGAGAGAATATTTCCCTCCCCTTCAGTCTACATGCAGAAATTGTGGAGGTGGAGATAGAGGGGGCCATCTAAATTTCGCCGAGCTAAATCGTACTGTCACCCGTATGTTGCTCAAGGCCAACGACAAGCATTGCCCATCAATGTACTACATTAAAATAACTGATTTGGAGAGCTTGATACTTGGCCATCAACAAAATTTTACAAACATAGCAAATTGAACATTGAGTAACAGCTTGGTATCATTTAGAAATATTATTAGTTAGGAAAAAAAGTGGGATTTTTTTTCTAAACTGATTACTATTTACTACACTGTCCAATAACCAGAAGTTTTGGTTTGCGGTACCATTTCGTTTGATAGCTGTTATCCATGACACCCTTACAACACAATATACGTTGGTGTATTCTACGTTTGTTATGTTCCTTTCGATTCAAAAGAGCATGGCATTTCATTTTAATAGAATGATATTCAACAATAAGGATAACACGATTATCATTGCTATTGTGTGCCATTATGTTTGTTAAAAACATTTTCAAAGCCGGCTAGATCACCAAATTTCTCCCCAATAATATGTTTGGGATCTGATGAGCAAAATAACTCTCAAGATTTTGGTGTTTTATTTCAAGAACTGGAATAAGTTTGGCAAGAAATCCCGTAGAGAGAGAGAGAGAGAGAGAGAGAGAGAGAGAGAGAGAGAGAGAGAGAGAGATGAAAGAGGGATGTAGAGAGAGAGAGAGGACTATCCTTCTATATATTTTACGAATCATTGCGAAGTAAGATAACTGGATAAAGTTAGAAATAGACTAGAGATGAGCCAGAACTCCTCTTTTTATTAGATGTACAGTCCAGCATCTTCTAAATAAAATATTAAATTCCTTTAAGAATCGGATTGTTTTTTAATACATGTGTTACACACATTTACCAATTTTCATTTGATTAAAGTAACACCATAATGCTTTTTTATAAGTATACGACAATAAGACTATTTTCTGTTTTTTTATTCCAGACTAATTATAGCTTCTAAAGAATGATGCATATATAATTTTATAATCCTAGCAAATTTGTTCTATTTCGATTATTTGATGACAATAAATATTAATTAATGTCACTTTTATTTCTTTTCAATGAATATTGCGAAATTTTCAGCAACTGTGTATAATTTTTCCATATGAAGCATTAGGAGAAGTTTCTTACTTATTTACTTGTGTTTCTGGAACTTTTAAAAACCTTTTGTTAAAAGATATTAGCTATGAAAAATTTGTACTGAAGTGTTTGATGAGTGTACTTCCTCGACAGATTTAATGAGGTCCTCTACATCAGTCATTCCCAAAGTGGTCTATATAGACCCTCAGGAGTCTATAACGATCTACAAGGCGTCCATGTCAGCAAAAAAATAATTTGGGGGTCCATGAAGTGTAAATGGGATTCTACGATAGTGTCTCTCATTAAACCATATCATAACTTTAATTTTAAAAGGAAATTTAGTTAAGGTATCCGACTACGTTCGGAACCGTGATTTTGTAAAAGCGTATAAATGGATAATATTTATGATATTTAGTGTCACTCAGATTAGAAAATGTGTATAAAATTGTTTTAATAATAGTATTACAGTAAAAAATTATTTAAGTACAATATTTTGACAAAAAATGAACATAGAATGGCCCATTTTCAAAATATTCTCCTTTTGGGAAAAATGCTTCTATTATAATAATATTTTGCCTGTATATAGCTCAGACCTCTGTATAGAGGCTCAACTAGAATTTTTGAAATATATAACTTAGAAGTGAGTTTATCCATGTTTTATAACAGAGGGGAGCAATTTTAAGAAAAAAACATGAATAATTATTTCCATTCGTGGTAACTCTGAAAATAATGTGAAATTTTCAAAAATTTTAGTTGAGCCTCTGTACAGCGGTCTGAGAT